>JAUELF010261715.1:0-11303 GCA_031471495.1 Clinocardium nuttallii | reverse complement strand
TACATATATATTTGTGTGCACCCTCCATCTGTTATATTGATGACCAGTACTTCACAGTAGTCAATATGCCCAGTGGTACATGTTGTCAACAGGGCTCTCCGACTTTCTGACAGTCATGACATTTTATACAATCATAAAGCACTTAAGTTGTTTTCACCTAATATGTCATGCCGAAACATATAGCAAATTGTAGTTTCCTGTATTTTCTCATTTATTGCAACATCAAATTGAGAATTATGAATATGACCCAGACAATGTGCTTGTCCATCCAGATTCTGTTCAAATTCCCGAGTGTATGGAAATACCCGAAGGTATTAGTCTTCAGATTCAACAATACGCCAAAACGATTCAAACTGCTTTGGTGTTGATATATACAGAGAATTATTGAATTTATATATATCAGTTTCATGATGTTTTTTATCTAGCCAGTTTAACAGCTTTGGGGATACAATGACCGGACTCAAGCTGAAAAAAAATCTGTTTTTAACAGACAGGTTTATGTCATAGCTTTCTCAGTTTACGGTACAGCTTGAAAACTTTACTTGGTTGTCTTACCACAGGAGCAAGTTTCATGTCTTTACTGCATTTTGTCAACTGATTTTAAAACTATTATCCATGATTCTCTTTATACAATAAAACATATTTCCAGTATTGTGTTTTCCAATATAGTTAGAAACAAGATACACAATTGGTGAACTATGAAATTGTTTCAGGGTTGGGTTTGTCTGTTATATGAGTATTGGGCTCTGGCTAAGAGCGTTTGTATGGCATTGTCCTTTTATACTTTGATGTATGTATGTGGCTTTTGTCCCGGTGTGTACATGTTAAAAGTGTGAAAGTAAATAAATGTAGACTGAAAAATTCACACCTTTCAAAATAGCATAAAAGCAGTTGTTTATTACTGTATATATCTTTGTATTTAGCACCAATAATATTCGAATAACACACATATCATAACACTTATAAGAGCTGTTAAAGGACAGCGCTCCAACGCCTCGGCTATTCCACCACTTATTTAAGCCTCTAATATAGTTGCATGCAAAACATTAACCAGAATTTCTTAAAGGGTGATAATTTGCATTATATGAAGAATAATTATTTATTTTGATTATTTTCATAGGTGTGATGGTTGGGAAGGGTTGTATAACGTTTCAATGGAATGCATAAAGTAGTTACTAAGATACTCTTAAAATGTATTTGCATGCAAACCTTTAACCTGAATTATGTAATGCAAAACACATCAAAACAATTCTGAATGCAACATCCACAGTATTAACAAGATTTTCCTTCATTTAGCCTAGTGATCTATAATTTGTTTACTTGATATGACCCATATTACAACATGGACAAATTTCATCAAGACAGCATTCTGACAAAAGTTTCAAAGTAAAAATGCGGCCTCCAGAGTTTGAACAATAGTTTCCTTTATTGACCTAGTTTCTGACCCATATTCGAACTTGGGTTATACATCACATTTAGAGATATTCTGATCAAATATAAAGCTGCTGTAGCAGAAAATGCGTCTTCTACAGGGTTACCGAGATTTTCCTTGAATTTGGCCTTGTGACCTAGTTTCTGACCCATATTTGAACTTGACCTAGATATCTAAAGAAAAACATTCTGACAAAATTCCAACCACTGAAGCGAAAATTGCGACCTTTAGGGAGTTTCCTTCAATTTGACAGTCACCTACTTTTTGACATATGTTCGAACTTGACCAACATATCATCAAGACAAACATTCTGATAGTTTCAACATGCTCAAGTTCAAAATGTGGCCTCTAAAGTGCTAACAAGATTTCCATTCAATTTGGCCTAGTAACCTAGTTGTTGACCCGGCTTGAACCATATTTGTTATTAGCCTATATATTATTGAGATAAAGATTCTGACCATATTTCAAGCTGCTGTAGCAAAAAATGAAACTTCTACAGTGTTAACAAGATTTTACTTCAATTTGACCTAGTGACCTTGTTTTTGACCTCATATGGCCCAGTTTTAAACTTGTCCAATATTTGATGGTGATGAATGTTCTGATAAACTGTCATGAAGATCCGATGCAAAATGTAGCCTGTACAGTGTTCAAAAGGGCAAATGTTGACGACAAACAGACAAAATGTCATCACAATAGCTCACCTTGCACTTCATGCAAAGGTAAGCTAAAAAGGGGCAACAATATAAACTATATATAGTTGTGAAATTGTGAAGGGTTGTATGAAGTTTCAATACAATGCTTCAAGTAGTTATTGAGATATATGGACTTTGAATGTTGTTGCACGCACAGCTTTAACCAGAATTTCAGTCCAAAAATGGCCATAACTTGCATGAAATGCTGGATAGAGTTATCATACTTCATGTTTAACATAGATGTGATTGTTGGGAAGGGTTGTATAAAGTTGCAAAGCAATGCATCAAGTTATTACTAGCATATTGAGTCTTAATGTAGTTCTGTTGCATGCAAAACTTTAACCAAATTTCTAGATATAAAAAAGGCCATAATTTGCAAATTATACTGGATTAAGTTCTCATGCTTAATTGTTTACATAGGTGTGATGGTTGGGAAGGGTTGAATAAAGTGTCAATGCAAAACTTCAAGTACATACTAATTTAGTTGCAAACAATGCAGGACAAAGTTATCTAACTTGATAATCTACATAGGTGTAGTAGTTGGGTAGGGATGTATAATGTTTCAATGCATTGCTGCATCAAGTAAATACGGAGATATGGACTCATAATTTAGTTGCACGCAAAATATTAACCAGAAATTTGCAAGTTAAAAAAAAGCCACAATTTTGCATAAAATGCAGGATAGAGTTATCTAACTTAATAATATATATATGTTTAAAGGCACCGGAGTTCAAATGGAAGTCAAGAATTGTAAATGTTGGAAACTTTAAAATTGTTACTAATAGTGACAACAAAGTAATTCAATATTAGCTATCATTAATCAATGTTCATAAATATGTCTTGCATAATCTTATTTATAAATCGAAAATACAGAACATACTATGGCTTTGTCTATGCAATACAGATCGATGATATCAACCGTTAATCACGGTTCATAAATATGTCTTGCATAATGTTATTTATAAATCAAAAATACACAACATACTATCAAACGTTAATCACGTTTCATAAATATGTCTTGAATAATCTTATCTGTAAATCGAGGATACAGAACAACATACTATGGCCTCATCTATGCAATACAGATCAATGCTACTAATCAGTAATCAAGGTTCATAAATATGTCTTGCATAATCTTATCTGTAAATCAAAAATACAGAACATACTATGGCCTCATCTATGCAATACAGATCAATGCTACCAATCAGTAATCAAGGTTCATAAATATGTCTTGCATAATCTTATCTGTATAACGAGATGATACAGAACAACATACTATGGCTTCATCTATGCAATACAGATCAATGCTACTAATCAGTAATCAAGGTTCATAAATAATCTTATCTGTAAATCAAAAAGACAGAACATACTATAGCCTCATCTATGGAATACAGATCAATGCTACCAATCAGTAATCAAGGTTCATAAATATGTCTTGCAAAATCTTAAACATTTTCTGTGATGTTAAGATCTACAATTGAGCAGCATCAGTCTAAATTGATTATTGTTGCATTACGATGTCATTGGCATTAATGGAGTTAAAACTCTAGAATGTCGTCACTAGAAATATATATTTCTTTTAAAACTGCAGACGGGTGGTGAGATTGTGCCTATTCACATGATAAGTGTCTTAGGCTTATAATGATGATTTAAACAAGGGACCACAGTTAAGTGTTTGTTGCCGTGATATAACTGAGACGATATTGAAAACGGTGTTAAATCACATTTAAACATTTACATTTGATAGAAAGGTTCATATGTTAGTCAACATACTTGAGTTATCACCACTAATTTAATAATTTATTTTGTTACAGAAAGGGACAGAATAAGAACATAACGAAATGGGGAAATAATATGACGGTAAAAATAATTTAAAATATGAAATGAATGAATTTGTATATACATATATTACTAAACAGTTACACCCGGGCAAAACAAAACGTAATTTCGAAAAATTATTTTTAAATCAAACAGCATGTTAAGCATTTTCGAAGACAAAATGCTCGGTTATTTTACAAATGTTTTTTTTAACAACTCAAATTAAAAACTTACTTTTTAGTCTGTGTTGAATCCTCAATTTGACAAAAACAGACATTACTATGAATGATTCAACATGTTTTAACTGTTGTGTTGTACGTGATTGGCTGTTTGAATTTAAAAGTAATTAGTGATATCGACAAACTGGATGTTTAAGATGGTCCGAACAATAGTATTACCAAAAAAATGGAATAATTGCACGTACGGATGGCTTACACACATGCCACAATTGAATGAGGCGCAAAGTTATGTTGTTTATAGTGAACATGTATTGACTGCAGATCGATGAATGCATCATTCGGACCACAGCATTCAGGAATATGTACACAGTGCTTCCTCGTGAGGCCTGGTTAACTTGAAATGTGTCATGGATCAATTCGTTCAGCACTGTTGCTTCTACAACAAAATCTACGCGTTATAAGGACGAACCCATTCTTAACGTATTCTCGCAGTAAACGAAACCTTTGGTACGATCATATGAACCGACGTTCAAACGTCAATCAAATGGAACATGACTGAGCGAATTACGGTTTGAAGCAGAATACGCATTACCCTTTTTCACCTGCAGAGGCATGTTGACGCATTTGAGGCATATAACGCTTGAAAGCAGTGTGACAAAAGAAGAATTGTATAAAAGGTTTACAACCTTATTTAAAAAAATAACCTTTTACTTTTAAACTGTCAATAGGATAAGCTGGATGTTTTCAAAATTTTGCGCTGTCCTAATACTTATAGTTACTTAAATACACTATCTTCCAAATGCTCAGGTTGATTTATTCTGATCACTTTCTATCCGTCGTCGGCCGTCGTCGGGGTTTGTCGTAAACTTTTAGCTTTAAACAACATCTCCTCCTTAACCACCGGACCAATTTCAAAAAACTCTTTTAAAATGTTCAAGGATTTTTAAGATGTTACGGAGTACATTGGTTGCTGCACCACAAGAAAGGGAGCAAAATGCACAATAATTAAAATTCTTTTTCTCTGAGTCCATACTGAAGAGTCCAATATGTTTTTGTAGAAACGGTCCTTGGATGAACATCTTCAAAAGTGTTCAAGCCATTTTGTTTGAAAAACATAGCAGCCAGGCGGCGTCAGAAACGGGGTAACATGACAACAAATTTGAATTCTATTTAAGCCGTCTCGCGAGAAAACCAACATTGTGCGTAAAGTGTCGACCCTGATCAGCCTAAACATGCCGCGCAGGATAACCATAATCCTGGTTTTATTGCGGGACGACTAATCTTTTTTTTTTTAGAATAGTGCTTGTCTAATTACAAGATTATTAAATAGACATGATCCTTCAGTGACCTTCTACTAAGTGTGTTCACGCCATATTAATCAATTGAAAGACGGAGCAACCAAGAAGCATAACAAATCGGGTAAATTAGGTTTTAGCTTCAAATGACATCTTCTAATCCACTTGATCAATTTAAAATAAATGGTAATAAATAGTCCTTAAATGGACCTCTTTCAAAAGTGATGAAATATATGAATTATATGTAGAACTTTGGTTGATGCGGCATCAGGTAGAAGGAAAATGCTCTACTTAAGCAATTTTCTTTTACTGAATATAGAATAAAGCATACAAAAGGTTTATTTTCTAAATAAAGGTCCCAGGCCTATCATACAACATACTATATATATTTACATATATAAATCATTCTTGTTCTGTGCATTATTTCTCAACGTCCAAGAAACAGTGAAATGTACAATAGAGGTATGAATCTTCACACTACCAAAGAACATGCATGATCATTTGCAATTGGAAATAAACGCTCATATCAATGTATGCTAGAGTGCAAACTCTAAGTGATATTTAATTTTGTTCTCAAGAAAGGATAAACTTAATTCTGCATATGCAAAAGAATGTATATGTTCTATATAATAACATATAAGAGCGACCATCAGGCTTAGATGTATACTTTTAGATCATAACCTGTAGACAGAAATATTGTCAACGGAAGAAAAATCAGTTCTAAATGCAGCTACGGCTTTGTCTTAAATATAAAGCTCATTGGCTCAAAATGTCAGCCGCTCTGTTAATATACCAATCTCCTTTGGCATAGTGCCCGTGCCTTATACTTACTACCATCTCTGCAACAGGATTAATGTCAAGATTGTTGACGAAACATGATAACTGTTTTTTAAATGACTTAGTTGTCACTTGTGTAAGTACTAACCTTTTACACTTGTGACATGATCTTTTTCTAACTTTGCTTATCAAAAACAAAGTATTTATTTAGCATGAAGATATGGACTACTTTTCGATAGTTTTACACATTTATATATTATTAATTTGTTATCTAGGTTACCTATTGTAGTGTCTGGGTGTAGTGGTAAGACATGATTGTCCGGTAAGCTCAGTTGGTTAGAGCGCCAAGCTAGTGATATTTGGTCGTGGGTTCAATTCCCACATCGGGCGGACATTTCTCTCCTCTTATCTTACTGTACTATGTAAACAAAACCTGACCTTGCTTTTTTACTACTCAATTTATAACATCTAGAATATCTAACGCAACACACTGTCAGTTTCATGCGTTTCGTAGAATAGCGTGAAATATTTTTCTTCTCGTAGCGTATTCAAAATGGTTATTCGTAAGCGCTTTGGTGCATGGGTAGCACAATATATTGGATATATTTTAGATAGTTTATTATGGTTAATATAACAACAAGTTGAACAGAATGAGGTCTAACATTCAAATCTGTCATTGACAAATTGACACAGGTTCCAAGAGTTTTTCCATACAATGCTTTTTATCTCCGGTCGTTCCTGGGCGAGACGGATTTCCAAAAATGTTGCTTTACACCGATATTCAGATGCTTTATTCATTATATAAACATGTTTATTCAACACGTATTGTAGGCATATTATGTATATACTTCACAGAAGCCATTTTAGAATATGGGCATGATCCCGAAAGAAGTCCGAGCCTTTGCCAGAGGTAAATGTAATGAACCGATATTGTAAGAGAGTGTTAATATACGACAAAAATCTGTATGCATAGTATTTAGAATAAAAATATCCCGATAATAAAGCCTCTATCGCACTTTTACGAATCTGAACACGAATTAACACTATTTAACGATTTTCCTTTAAACGTGTTAGAACGTATGAAGGTTGCGCACTCATTCGTGTTAAGTCGTGGTCGGTCGCGCACGGTCGTATGGACGATTCAGCTACACATATAGTTTTTCACATGTCATAACATAAAGGGACGTGGAACCGATTCCGAGTATTTCGCATGTCATGACATAAAGGGACGTGGAACCGATTTATATTCAATTATAGTATTTCACCTGTCATGACATACAGGGACGTGGAACCGATTTATCTTCAATTATAGTATTTCAAATATCATGACATACAGGGACGTGGAAGCGATTTATCTTCAATTATAGTATTTCGCATGTCATGACATAAAGGGACATGTAACCGATTCAGCTACAAGTATAGTGCTCCGCATGTCATGACATAAAGGGACGTGCGGCCAGACTGTGCATGTACAAGGGTACAAGTTGAAATATCTGAACGGTGTATGTTAAGATTATCCATTTCGTCTCATCAAAATCAACACAAATAGGCTAAAGTTTTTATCCGGCTTCTGTCATATATCTGACGCACAGGCTGATCTAAAATGTCCACAAAAGTCAGTTTGTATATTTGTCATGGGAATTGACTGGGCATTGTTGTGTTGGTAATATGATATATTTCGGCACACTGTAAATATATATAACCATGTTCGTTTGTCTTAGTGACGGGACTGTCAGTTGCGAATTAAATCTAGTCTCACACTATAATTGAATAATGAATAATTTAAAACTATTTGGCAGTTCTCATAATTGATATATAAATATTTACAAGGAGTCTGGTTAGTCCAGACAGATAAAGTCATTACACATTTAAAAACTGAAATTTTGAAAATAGACTTTTTTGACTTCCCAATGTAGAAATATGTCATGTTAGTCTGTTAAGAGTAAGACGACTCATTCAAATCACAGACGGAAGGAGATTGTCCGTCTTTTTTCACCTTAGCATATGCGCCACTGCCCTTGGGTATAATTATATATATTTTAAAGTAACCGTTCATAAGTTCTATATCTCAGTAAGCTTAGTTATGTTTGAGGTTAATCAAGAATGTCCTGTCTTAACTATTAATTGAGTCAATTTCAAAATTCGCAGAATGTGTTCGTTACACCAAATGCATAACAACATTGACGTGTTTCAGACCGTTTTCATACCAAAAGAAGTAAACAGTAAAATACAACGACTATTAATTATTAAATTTAATGGCCAGACATTTTACAAAATACGATCCAATGAATAACAATCAACATTATGTTATAGCTTGATATTATTCTTCTAGATTGATTGTTTGGTGTTTTATGACGCATTGAACACATTTTCAGTTATACCCCAAACTGTAACACCATTGACAACCGATTGTATTGTTATCATTCTCAAGTGCGCTCTTTTTACTATTAAAATGATTCATACTAATGATCAAACTGATACACAGGATCAGTACCATTTTACTGATATGCATTTTAAGTTTTCTTCAAGATTTAGAAGGTTTTGCTTCATAACACCAAAGACACATTACACCATGGATATTTTAGGGTATGTTATTTTCTATTCCCTGTCCAGACACGAATCATTTCAGTTTCACAAGTCATTGACTAAACCATGTATTCAAAATATGCCTTCTGAATTATAAAAAAAACATGCATTACACGGCTTTAGTCGATTACTATTAGTTCGTTTTATTTTCTCTTCAAAACTAACAAATGCATAAAGGGTTACTTAACCCTTCAACATGAATGTAGAAACATGTGTCTTTATATATATAATATTTGTTCAAGCCAAGTATATATTTCACTTATTTAAAATTAAATATCTATATTTTTGGGACGACAATAAGTCATACCTTTAAATGATATGTAAACACTACATTGAAACACATACACACCAGCCATTTAAAATGATAAATTACAAGATTACATTTTATTTAAACCATTTGGCAACTTTTCCAACATTGGTTAACTTATGTTTTAAAAATGTCAAAGCCGAACAAGATAACAATCCAATTTTGAAATTGACTCAGATATAACTGAAGTAGAATTGGAGAAATAAAAAGGTTTTGATCCACCATGTGACGTGAGTGTGTTGTAGTATTCTTCGCACAAGAACTGATATACCAATAATATAATTAAGCCGTCCCGCAAGAAAATCAATATTGTGGCCTCTTTGTAATGTATCGACCCAGATCAGCCTTCACAATCCGCGCCGACTGATCTGGGCTCACATATTTCGTCTTAGGGGGATAAAGCTAAAGAGTTATGATTCCTGAAACAGAATATTCACAGGAAGAGAAAAGTGTCGTTCCGGGTAAGCCTGCGCGGCATGCTTACGCTGATCAGGGTCGATACTTTTCGCAGAGTCAATAACGTTTGTTTGATCGCGGCTCATATGGTAGTGTATCCAAAGTAACCACACTTTAGTACATATTGGTTGTTTGGTGAAAGGCCATGCAATAGTCCGCAATCGGAGGTATCGATACGTTTATTATTCTGACGTTTTGTGTGTGGAATTATGCAACGTTTATTATTGATGTGAAATGTGATAAATGTGATATACTTTCCATTTAACAATTTCACACCATGGAAATGCCTTATCACAATCGAGAACAACTGGGCCTTCGGTATGATTAACGTACTTCAATGTGTACACTCAGCCCATATAACCTGTCTTTGCAACTTCACTTACTAATCTGGATAGCTGATTGTTTTAAACAGGTTTCTGAAAACATTCATCATCAGTTACTGTTATCATAATGATTAATCTCGTGATACAATTAAACTGATGGTCGAATATTGCGTTATTGCTTATGAATAATACAATGACGTCAACATAAAGAGGGATTTAATAATTTCTAGGATGAAAATGTATACCTTTATACCTGCATTCGGCTATTAGAGGTTCAAGCTATCAACAAAAGATACACCATGTGTTAATAGGGATTCCATCGAAAAACAGTCAATATCAAGTCTGAATCACACTGACTGTCTATAGAGGTTATATGAAATAATAATGAAAGGAAACCGAGAACATTGCCGAACTTGAGACTTAAGACACGCTTTACCATTTTAACGGAACCTTTAATCACTGACGTTAATAAACGTTACGATAACAATATACAGCACATGTGTTTTTCTTTTTTGATAGACTTAGATTTTCAGAAATGTCAAAACATTTCTTAAAAAAAAAAAATTCAGCCGTTTGGAAATTGCTCCCTGACACGATTTTCTTTTCTTTGAATATAAAAATTGATCCTAACAATATCTCCAAAATCCCTAATATTGTTTAGTCTTAACCAAATAAATTATTCACTCATTTCCAAGTTAAGAATTTCAAGGCTTTAAGCCGAGATTAGTTTTGATATCCTGTCAAATATTACAGAAAATATGCGTGTTTGTGTGTGTTAAGGTTAGGATTAATATTTGTATTTAAGATTTTTGAAAATCGACGATGGTATAAAAACCTTCCAATACGCCTTTGTATTTTCATTGTGGGTATAAGAATTGAATACGAGAACAAATAGCCTTGCTGCTCAAGAAATTGACAATCTGGTAATTTGATACCGACGTCCTGTGGTTGAACTCATTCAGCAATTGACCATCAACATACGTCTACAAAGAGAGAAAGAACAGTTGGCTAGTGCTCTGTCGATATACTTATGCTACGTGTTTGTAAGAAGTGCGTTTTCATTTTGCCACAATGTTTTCAACTATATTCATGGATGATAATTTCATTATATAAGAATACATTACCCATAATTTTGTCAAAATGTTTTCAATTGCGTTAGGTGCCGATTTATTGCATATGGGAAATAGATAATCGTGATAGCATAATTTAATTTGGACCAACCAAATTGATATGTTAGATCTTGAAGAATTAGGTTTTAGTCGGACGAAATCAAGTACTCCTAAAACCTTTTGATTGATTGATTGGGGTTGAACAATATTGCAGTCATATCACAGCGCCCAGTTCACCTAACCATGTGTTTCCCGGCTTTTCTACACCAGTACTACACACACCATAATTTCCAAGCAACTGGCTGCTTTTTCACATGCCGATTGTAGAA
>JAUELF010261705.1:0-11304 GCA_031471495.1 Clinocardium nuttallii | reverse complement strand
ATGAAGTTCCTACGCCCAAGCATACTTCAGTTATTGAGGGGAAACATGTGGAAATCATTTTTCAGCTGAAGGTTATCATGACCTTGACCTTTGACCTAGTGAACTCAAAATCAATAGGGGTCACCAACCTGCACCCCAAGTATTAACTTCCATGGCCAAAGCATTCTTCAGTTATTAAGCAAAAACAATTTATCAGTTCATTGTCACTGTGACCTTTCAGCTGAAGGTCACTGTGACCTTGACTACAGTTATTGAGCGGAAACAAGTGTGACGGACGGAACGGGCAAAAACAATGTCACCCCCATGCATGGGGGAGACATAATTAGCAATACAAAAACAAGAAAGAGCAACTCAATCTGTGATTGTTTTTTTCCTATCTCCCAAGTTCGAAACATTTTATAGTCAAATCATTACTCCTATAATGTCACAGTGCATGCTATGACAACCATTTTCATTAGACAATCCCATATGAAAACTGACATTGGCATGTTTAAAATTGATGTTGACTCAGAACAGATTGCAATGTCAAACTTATGAAATCTATCTGTGGTCAAAACTTTTCTCAAGAAGCTTTGAGAATTAGTTGCAGACCAAATACCAAATTGTGAAACAGGGGAAACACATATATATATATATATATGTACCAATCAGTCTGGTACCCAAACCAATATTGTTCTCCCTGATGGTTGCAATCTTAAAACATTTTTAAAGGTCAGTTTTCAAATTGGGTGGCTCAGTTATGCTTTAACACTTGCCCTCATACAGCAAATCTGCATCAGACGACTTTGAAAACATATTGGCAACAAGAGCATCGCAAGCAAACGTCAACACTCAACTGGTTTGTTTTTTTAAAGTAAAATAAGGGGAATTACAGAATAATTATTTTAGCCAGAGTTATATGACTTGATATAGACCTGTGTATTATTTCTAGAAACATGTGTACCAAATTTCATTTGAAAATAATTGAATGATTTTTGAGGTAAGGTTAAACGTTTTGTGACTACGCAGACGCTGAAGGTATCACAATACGCTAACATTTTTGGTTCGAAAGACAGGAGAGCTAAATATATGAAAAATCTCTGTAAGTAAGTATAAGTAAAATATTGAATGGAGTTCAAAACATTGTTGCAAAAGAAGAAATTGCTCATCTTCAGCAATTTCTCCCTTTGTGGCAATGCTTTCAATAGTCTTCTGCTGCAGCAACATCAGAGCTCATCTATAGTGGGAAGGAGTTAATTTCTCTTTCACAATATCTAAATTTAAAGAACAAAAGGGAAACACATTTAAAGTTAAAGACAAGTCAATAGCAGGGGAGAAATATCATGCACATGGAAAAGTTAACCCTTTCCCTCATACAACAATTCTGTAGCAGACGACTTTGAACATATTTTTGCAAAAAAATAGAAAATCTCTATAATTGAATGGATTACCTATGACTAAAAGTGGAAAACATTGCGGCAAAAGGAGAAATTTCACGTTTTGTGCAATTTCTTCTTTTGTCACCATGTTTTCAAAAAGCTGTCTGCTGCAGAGGCCTCAGAAAGCGTCTATATGAGAGAAAGGGTTAAAGAGATTATTTATAGTTAAAAGTTGATTCTGACAAGAAGAAACAAAATAAGCAAAGCCATGTCAAGAAAAATAGGTTTAGATAGTATGTATATCATCTTTACTTATATCTACGAGTGCTCTCATGAATTATTTGGGGAAAAACTGTTGAATTTTGTTATATAAATGTTTTCAAAGATGTGTTAAATTGTGTCTGCATTTCAGCAAGTGTTAATATTTTCCAGATCTTGATCGTAAATGTTTTCAAAGTCATCTGCCGCAGATTTGATGAATGTTGGAATTGATAAATAGTTAAATCCTCATTTTGCATACATGTATTGTGTTTGCAATGATAATGTTTTCATGACTGTTAAAATTGAGCCAATATAAAGTTATAAGATTTTGCTAAGCTAGCACTCCTAAATATTCTGGATGTGTTGATATAAATTTAGATTGTGATGAATATTAAAGAATGCAATATTAAAACAGGTGTTCACAGATTATCAGATAATAACATTGTGTAACAGGTATCGAGTTACAGACAAGGGTTGTCTCTTTCTTTAATTATCAATTACCTTTTATGATGCCACTGCCGGTTTTCATGTTATCTGCGATTTGTTTTCTTCTATTTCAGAATATGTTTGTTAACTTAATACACATATTCAATAATGCCTTTAATTAGTGATAATATGTTAGAAGTGGTGTTTTTTTAAATCTTGAGTTTTACCTCACGATCATGGAAGTAGTGTTTTTCAATTCAAATCGTCATGCTCATGATTGAATCTGGAGGGTTGGTAAGTATGAGGGTTATATTTATGCCATATTTCAATATATTTCTGAGATTTATTGGGTGGAAGTTATTTGCAAAGAAAATTATGTCTAAGAGAGATGGATATGAGGACATACATCATTAATTAATATTAAGAAAACTCTAAAATTATATCTTTCATGTCTGTTACTCATAACATTTTCGACACTTTAATTTTTGTTTACACTATAAGCCTGCAAATATAGCCTGAAAATGACATTGTGTAAATATGAAAATCTAGCAGCATTCCTGCTTTCCTCCTTTCTAAAGCTGATTTGAATTAACACTCCTGAGTTTAGCCATGCTAGCACGATTATCCACATTAGTTATCAATATCAAAATTACTCTAAATAAAAGTACATGATTATGCAGACATGTATAGAAATATGGTAAAAGGAAATGAAGCTCACAGATATGAGTACTTTCTATAACTTGTTGTTTCCTTTGACAAC
Source organism: Clinocardium nuttallii (assembly GCA_031471495.1). Classification (NCBI taxonomy): domain Eukaryota; kingdom Metazoa; phylum Mollusca; class Bivalvia; order Cardiida; family Cardiidae; genus Clinocardium; species Clinocardium nuttallii. The sequence goes on along the minus strand of JAUELF010261705.1, from coordinate 8,499 downwards.
CTGCTCAAATAGGGATATATATTCATTCTCTATTATTCTCTTTTTAATCTGACATTATCTAAGTGGCAAATATTTACAGGCATATAAGGTAAAGAACAGCACTGGCCCCTGGTTGCCATGAATTTGACCAATCAACATGGTTTGAAGCAATTTAAAGAGGGACATCTAACGAGTATTTCTACAAAATTATTTTAAAATTGTCCACATACTTTCTGAGGTGGCCATGATCTGTTTACCAATCAACATGGCTTGAAGGAATCTCATATATGTTTACCCAAGGTATTATTTGAAAATTAGCTTTCATAAATATACTTTTATCAAAGAAGAATTTTTTTAAAGTTTTCTCTATAGCCATGCATATATAGCAAAAATGCCTGAATTTTAGAGGAGACATCGAGAGGATGCTTTCTATGATGTTTCATCCATATTGGCCCAGTGCTTACAGAGGAGAAGTTGTTTGAAGCAGAAAGTTTACACAAACAATTTTGGATGCATGAACAAGGACAATTCTCCATGACTTAATTAAGGTTGACTGGCTTTTAGCCACTGGAGCTAAAAACTGCAACTACATGTACTTTTTAAAATCAACAGTGCCTTTTGTTAATTTAAGTAATTTAATGTTCTGGGTCTATTCATCTGCATTCATTTATAAATGTGTCATATTGAAAGTCAAGTGGTTCCTCATAGTCTAAGAAATCTTCATACGTTTCAATTCAGAGGCCTTTTCCATAACTTTTAACTCCACCTTAGAGTTTTTTTTACACAGATCAAGCTACAAGACCAGAGGGTAATAGCCTGCAATATCACGAATGCTTGCATTGTCTACACAATCCCTTTAGCCGCTTGATTAATATGTCACTCAAGGAGAGGACAGGGTATGACCTTCTGCCAATCAACATGGAGATCATGTCAAATAGAAACATGACTTGGTACTAATAAAAGTTCTAAGGAGATATACTAAACAATTCACAACATGTAGAGGAAATCTCTTATATGTATACTTGTACTACATTATCCATAATTCTTTGTAGAGATTAACGATATTGGTAAACATGTCTAAAAAGTTTATTATGACCTTTCTCTTCTGTTGACATTTCTCTACACAATTTAATATTTCAAGTCATGAAAGTTAGAACTAACTATGTAATAACAGTATTATAACACACATTAAGATTGGAGGATTTAATTACAGATACATGTATTAACAAAGGATATGATAATTGCAAACCCTCAGATGAAGATGTAATATTGAAATATATATACAGTGTGAGTAATGAATTTTACCACAGTGTCAATATAATATTCATTTTGAATTATTAATCCAGTATAAATATTAACATATCAAACTGATGTTACTATAAATGATTCAAGCATAACACTATGAATTATTCTGTTCAGTAACATGTTTTATTCAGTGCTAGTGCTATAACAAACTGTTAAACACGATTAATACTTTGACTGTTATGGTTGTTGCAGCTTTTTTAAAATTTATTTCTTAAAGGGACTGGGTTTTTTCTATAATTCAAATAAAGCTTACAAAAAAACCCACCAAGCAAATCAATACAAATTTCGTTCTTCTGTAGGAGTATTTCTGAATAATTTATTTTGTACAGCTGAAAAATTTGTAAAATAAACTTACTGGTTTAATATTATAATGTGGTTGGGACTTAATATAATTTGCAAATCTATTCTTTCCTACTTGCAGATGTATTTTTCACATGTTTTCAGCAGACAATCCTTTGCAACAATGTTTTCAGCTTGATTCAATATAATTATTTTTTCTTTACTAGAAATTTCCCATAGATTTTGTCTAGACGTTTTCAAAGTCTTGTTGTACTGGGAAAGTGATACAGGAAATATTATCTACCATACCATTTTGGAAAGTTTACCTCTACCCCAGTATATGTATTTATGTTCTCAGAAAAAAGTAAAGCCTGGATAATGAATACATGTATAAATATTAATTAACCAATAGGATGTAACATATGATGCATTTTACAAACATTTACAGTCTATCACCGGATGAATTTCACAACGTCTTTCAAACAGTCTTGTAATATCTTCACGCAGTAGATCCATGCTGAACAACAAAAAAATGTACCTCATAATTTACTATACAGGGGTGAAAGGTAAAACGGACAAGAATATTTCAAAACCTATAAAAAATCAGCCAAAAGTTAAGCAACATCCAGGAAAGAACAAAGCTGTAAAATATGACTGATACATGTCTTTGATAAAAAATAATATATATATCTAAGTATTTGACCCATTTTATATACCAATTCCAGCATCAAATAAAAGTGAGCTACTTTTCCACAAATTGCTGTGGTGTTAAGCTTTTAAAATGCAGACTCCCTACATAATGGGTCAAACACTTGCACAGGTCAAGTTATTGTTATATTACAAAATTGATACTTTAACTTTAAAACTCTGATTGGACTCAGAGAAACCTCACAGCGCTGGTCATGTCTTATCATAATAAATACAAAAAAATACCTCTGTACATTCACAAAGATCTTATTGAAATGGCAAGTCTAATACCAAAGACTTACTAATCATACTTGTTGGAACTTTATGTCGACAGATTAAAACAGAGTGTTTACTTTTACCTACTCTCTTTCTGAATAATTACAATACTGAAATAACATAACTAGTTGACATTTTAATAATTCATCTACTATTATTTTGAAAGCAAGGTATGCTTTATGGTCTTATAATATTCAAAAACTGTTATCTGGTATGAAGGTTACAAAACACTTTTCATCTCCCCTAAAAATGGCTTAAAATAGTGCTTTTTAAGGTTTGCAATTTATCAGGACTAAACATAATGCCAGGGAAGACATGACAATGACAGGCAATGCAATTAGAAAAAGTACTTATTAGTTAGCTTGAAATGGAAAATAATATAAAATTTAAAGCACTTTTCAGAGGTAAAGAATTTTTTTGAAAGGGATATAAGAAAAACATTTGTTCACAGAGGCAAAGGAATTATTTGCTTACAACATTGGGATACGATTTCAACGTAAACTCGGGTAAAATTAGATTTATAAACAATACATTGACAAGGTTAGACTAAATAACAATAAAATTGTGATGTTATTGCACTTATTTGACCAGCCCTTGATGGAATAAGAACTCCATTACCATAGCTTAATGATAATGAGTTAAAAATAAAGTAAAACAGTAAGGTCATACATTGCAAGTCATAAATGTATAAGGTTATATAATTTTAATGGGCTGGTTCAAATAAAGAAGTTAAGCTTAAGGTATATTGGGAAAGAAGTAAGATTATTTTAATAGACACAGTACACCTTAGACAGAGACAAAACAAAACAAAGAAATAGTGTTTGATCTATATTAGATTGGTATGTAAATTCCTGTACTGATGTAGATCTACCTATGTGACATCGATCTGCGAGTTAAAAAAAAATGAAACACTTATTAAAATAAAGAGAATAATAACATAACCATTACTCCATCAGTCATATTTTACAGTATATCAAATATCTTTAAGCCATTTTGTTTTTCAGGCAAGAAAAAGCAGTATAAATATGCATGGGCATGTCCAAGTTGATTCAAGATTCAAATTGTCACATCAGAGATACTTATCTGAAGGATTTTTCCTGCGAAGCACAGGAGTTTTCTCTTCTTCTTTATCTGTGCAAAGGAAGTGAAAAGTTAACAGTGATAGAACATATATGTAGGGTGAAGTATGGAACAACAGGTATGATGTGTACATGTTACAGGATTTATGATACACCTCTTGGATTGCAACAATGACAAGCTGGAATCCATCACCTACTTTATACTTCTAGACAAATGTAGTCTTCACTCTTCACTACAATCTCCCCAATGATCTCATTGTACGCTTTCTCACTTGCAGTGGCATTCATACACAGTTGCGGCAGATTAATCACTGTGGCAAACATTGCTTATGCTAAGCAATTTATCCTTTGGCAACAATGTTCTACTAACTTTATTCATTAATTATACTTTCATTCATTGAGATTTTTCCAATTTAAGATGTTTTCAAAGTTTTCTGCTGCAGAAAAATATTTGCATGACCAGGAAAGGGTTAAACAGTTACTCACAGTGTGTATTAGCATGGATGAAAGAATAAGAATTCTGACAGACAGTCATCAACTAAACATACTCTATATTATATAACATCATGAGCTTGGTATTTTCTTACATATATTTTGTATTTGTATTCAGTTATTAGAAATGTAATATAAATGTGTCAAGTGATATACACAAACGTAAAGAATGTAAAGTATGACACAGAGTTCAAGATGAAACAAAGATGAAGAATAATAGTAAGTTCTGTAAAGAAACATTGAAACAATCATTTGCATAGTGCTTGATGGTAATAGGCACTTAGAAATAAGTATGACATAGAGTTCAAAGATGAAGAATAAAATAATAGTATTGAATGAGTGACATAAATGACAAGTATGTTCTGTAAAGAAACATTGAAATGATCATTTTCAAAGTGCTTGATGGTCAAAGACAATGGGAAATAGGTATTGCTAAAAAGATAAAAACAAAGATGCAGAATTAAAAAAAAAGTGGAGAATGATATTATGTGAAAGTAAATTCAAGCAACACTGAAATGTTAGTTTTTTAAAGTAAAAGATGATCATAGACACAAGGAAACAAGTATGACACAGAGTTAAAGATGAAGAATAATAATAATTAACTTCTGTAAAGAAACATTGAAACAATCATTAATTCATAGTGCTTGATGGTAATAGGCACTTAGAAATAAGTATGACACACAGTTCAAGATGAAACAAAGATGAAGAATGAAACAGTAGTATTGAATGGAGTCATATATGACAAGTACGTTTTGTGAAGAAAACATTGAAACAATCAATTTTTCAAAGTAATTGATGATCATAGACACAGAGAAATAAGTATTGCTAATAACTAATGTTAACATGATAGGTTTTTACATACAACACCAATCTTGTCTTGGTGATCTTCCTTCCAAGTTTTGTGGAAATCTAATCATTATAAATAACCGATTCCTTGCCCAGACAAGAACGCTGAACATACAAACTAATTCTACACGCCTGTCTATCATCAAATACGGGGCTGCATAAAAATTGTAGAGACCTCAAGAAAAAACGAAAATTGGCTTCATTTGACATAAATGTTGTCTAGAACGGAGCACCAAAAAATATGTCACATTGTTACCTTTCACCCTTTTCCCGATCGATGCAGAACAACACTTCAAACACCACTGCTTGAAAAAACTTTTTAACACATTGTGGTAAATGAAAAGAAGATGGCCATGATGCCTGGATCACTCACCTGAGTTATGTTTTAGATGTGGTCAGGTAAGTTTATGCAAGATGCCCAATAGGACCAATATAGTTTCACTGGCACTGCCAAACCCCTATGCGTCTGTCTTTTATCAAGTTAATATGACTTACAAGGTTGCCATAGAAGTGTCTATGAACCAGTTAGTATTTCAAAATCAGAAATGCATTTTCTAAAACTTACACTCTGAACATAAAGGGTAACACAGCCCGAGACCCCCTGCCGGCCATGACTTTTGACCATTTAACATTGCTTTAGGTAATCAGATAGAATGTCACCCAAGGAACATGTCTACTATATTCTTTGAAAATCAGTGAGATACTTTCAGAAGAGAATATTTCTAATGTGTTCACTAAAGTCGTTAGATGCAAAATAGATCTGCCTCCAGGAGGCCAGTTTTATCTCCACAGAAATATTGTAGAGGGTCACCCTAGGATAATTTTCATATAATTACTTAAAAATCAACCCAATTATTTGGGAGGAAAACATTTTTTAAGTGTGCCATTTAGCCAAATAAGACCGTGGTGGCCATGTTTTTGACTAATCAAGATGGCTTAAAGGAATCTGATAGCAAGTAACCCAATGTACATTTCAACTAAATTATTTGGAAAATCGGCCAGATAATTTAGAGAAGAAGATTTTTTTAAAGTTTCCACTATAAAACAATCCTGCTACCTAGCTGCCAAGTTTTTTTACCAATAAACATGGCTTGAAGGAATCAGACAGAGGGTCACCCAAGTAACATTTTTACAAAGTTATTTGAAATTCGGCCAACTGGTCTTGGGGGAGAAATCTTTTAAAGTGTTTTTTTTGGTTGCCATGGAAACCAAAATTGAGCATGGTTCAAAATAATTTGAAGGAAGTTTGGTGAGGACATTAAGAGGATGTTTTCTGTGAAGTTTTGTCCCATTTTATTGACCAACAGGTTACAGAGGATAATTTGTTGACGCACTGTGGATTACATGTAGAAGCCAGACACAAGGGTCATCACAATAACTCAGCTCAGGTGAGCAAACAATAAGCAATTCATCCTTCTTCTATTTTACAAAGCAATAACTGTTTTAGATCTTTAAGATATTTTAATTTTACTTTTAGAACAAGTTGCTGTCTAAGAATCTTTGGGGTTAAAATGTCTCTAGTCAATAAGTTTAAGCATGAAGCTAGAACATTTAGCTTTAGAACAAGTATCAGAATCTTTTGGGTAAGGCAGTTAAGAAGTTTTGCATAAAACTGGTACACCAAGTTGCTGTCTAAGAATTGATGGGGTTATTATGTCTCCAGTCGATAAGTATTGCATGAAACAAGAACATATTTTAGAAGACTTAAGTTGCTGAACATATTTTAGAAGACTTAAGTTGCTGAACATATTTTAGAAGACTTAAGTTGCTGTCTTAGAAAATGTTCAGAGAGTGTTTGGCTAGTCCATTAGTTTAGAATGAAGATGGAACTAGCTTTATAACAAGTTATTGTCAAAGAAACTTTGAGGTTAGTATTTCTTTATAAGTTTTACCTGAAACAAGAAACAAGAACAAGCATTAGATTAATTAAGTTGCTGTCTAAGCATCTTAGTGGTTATTTTATAACCCATAAGTTATAACCCATAAGTTTTACATGAAGCTGGAACAACCTGCTGTCTAAGTATCTTAGTGGTTATTTTATAACCCATAAGTTTTACATGAAGCTGGAACAACTTGATGTCTAAGCATCTTAGTGGTTATTTTATAACCCATAAGTTTTACATGAAGCTGGAACAACTTGATGTCTAAGCATCATAACCCATAAGTTTTACATGAAGCTGGAACAACTTCCTGTCTAAGTAACCTTTGGGTTAGTATTGTTTTCAGTCCATGAGTTTGCATGAATCTTGAACAGCTTTAGAGCGGGTTGCTGTCTAAGGAACTAATAGGATTAACATGTTTCCAGTGTCAACAAAGTTGAGGGGGAGGAATTGAATTAAAACTCCCATGAGACAACAATTCTCGATTGTATGACTGTCACAAAATGCCACCATGGCCGTCAATAACGTAGGGCCTATAATCTCAACTTGTCCTCTGCTCAACAGTTTTACATGGGGACAAACATGTTTTTAGGTACCACAACACATGGTTTGATTGAATAAGATAATGAGACATTTAGCTAGCTTTAGCTCTTGTTGTAGTGTACAAAGCTATCAGAAAGATTGCAATCTGAAAAACATATCTACTTCTATAAGTTATTTATATCCATTGTTGTAGTGTACAAAGCTATCAGAAATATTGCAATCTGAAAAACATATCTACTTCTATAAGTTATTTATATCCATCTATTGGGCTTGAAGACTATTCTGTAAATCAGAGATTTTTCAAATTGTAAAGATACAAAATACAACATCAAATATTTGGTTTTATCCATAAATTTCTCTGTTGCATACACTTTGTGAGGCATCTGCAGCAGACATTACCTTTGAAAATATTGTGGCAGAAGAAGTTCTCCTTGTGCTACAATATTTTCAATTCTACTAAATGGTTATACACTCGTTTATAAGAATTTTCTATATGTTTGCCTAGCTGTTTTCAAAGCCATCTGTTGAAAACTTGTTGAATGGGGGGGAAGGGTTAAGATATAAAGATACTTCTTCAGAATATAAATCAATGAATACGAATAATGATTTTCCCTGGCATAGAATTTTGACTTGTATTTGAAATTGGGGTGTTATCAAACACTTATCAAAGACGAACATTCAACATTTTGAATAAATCATGGGATAAAAATGGTTTCTGTATCACAATTAGAAAATAGTTACAATATTTTCTTTTTTTTAGAAGCAATATTTCCATTTGCATGTTACATACATTTACATTTTTAAAGTTGATAAACAACATCTACACTAAGATTAGGATCAACATCTTTGTTCCTACATATTGTTGACCATATGATAACTTCATAATGCAGTAGAACGCTGAGCAAACAGGACTAACTTGAACAATTTCAACACTTTCCACTTGACGACGCATTTTGATGCAATAGCAGCAGACACCTTTGGCCACAATATTTTCAACTTTATTTAACAATTAAGCTATCTTTTATGGAGATTTTTCAGGTTTTTGTCACTGAGTTTTCAGAGTCGTCTACTGCAGATTTGTTGTATGTGGGAAAGGTTTAAGTATTGTTTGCAAATATAATCACTAGTTGCTT
>JAUELF010261694.1:0-11305 GCA_031471495.1 Clinocardium nuttallii | reverse complement strand
GAATAATTAAATTTAAATGCGCGCTAAATGACCTTAGCTGTCGATGCGCCATAAAACAATATACATTCATTCATTGTAATCTACATAAACACAGTATTATTTGTGTATATAATAATAAGACAAAGGTAGCAATATTCCGATCTAACTTTTGAAAAGGCAGACATAATATTTCTGGAAAACGTTTCCAGGAGTGGAAATAGTACGTTAGTCTCAAAGCCATTCACTTCAGACGAGGAATCAGTTAATTGAATGTTTAGGACAATTAGCTAATCGTTTCATGGGGCGAAACCACGTGGTTACACCCAACTGATCTAATGTACAGATCTCTACAACGGACGAAATAGCAAAATATAAGCTGTTGAGGCGTGCAAAGCGCGGGTGCCAGTCTATATAGTCAAATACTATTTTTAGATTTTAAACGAGACTGGCACCTGTGGTGCAAAGTACCAATCTCTCGAAAACGTGAGAAATTGCTGCCTTGGCGACAGTTTTCAACTCTACATTCAACATTTGAATATTCATTTACGGAGCTTTTTTCCGTTTTGGAGAAAGATTTGCCCAATACGTAGTAATGGTCTGCAGTACAACTGTGTGCATGTGGATAAGGGCTGACGAGTTTTATAACATATTTTGCAAACTGGAAATGGGCCGTCCAACGAGAAAACCAACATTGTGAACTCTACGTAAAGTATCGACCCGGATCAGCCAAAGCATGCCGCGCAGGCTTACCCGGATCGATACTTTTCGTCTCCTGTATCAGGAATACCTCTATCCCTCTGAGACGGAATGTGTCGGTCCGGATCAGTATGCGCAGGCTGATCTAAGTCGATACATTACGCAGAAACCCCGTTTTCATCAATTTTTCAGTCATATCACGGCGGCCAGTTCACATATCCATGTGTTGCCTGGCTTTCTCACACCACTACTCCACATACAGTCTTGCCAAGAAACTGGCTGCCACAGTGACATAAATTCATTCATAACTTTATAGAGTCAAACATCTTACAGATACAATAGATTTATTTTATCAACGAAGCTAGATCAAATTACAACAACAACGCATTAATTAGTTTTAACGCTTACCAAGAGATAAATTCCTAGTCTCGCGAGATATGCATTTATACAAACGTGTTCTCCACATTGAAAAAAGTGCTAGATCTTGTGTCTCTCAAATAAGAAACTCAAAAACTACAAAAATAAAAACAAAAATACCCTATTGTTTAAAACAACCGGTGCTTTTCCAACATAATTTAAATATTGTTTTGATAATAAAGATCCATTTTAAAGTCGTAAATTTAGGGACAAAGGTGCAACAACTGACGCGCCTAAAATTGATAACACGGAGTTACCTAACCGTATGACCGATTTTCCATTGTAATACCTCTGCAATTGTTGTCTGCCAATGTTCATTCATTGCTGCAATGGCTAATCACTTGACGGGCGCCTGGCGAAAAGTGTATTGAATTTGTATTAAAGCTGCGAAAGGTGCAGATTCAGGTGCGTCAGGTGCATACGCACATTCCCACCTGAACATTCAATGTATGTCTACACTAAGATCATTAACTATTTTACGAAATATATCCTGACAGTTTACTTTAATTGTAGACTCATTTGTTTTGCTCCTATATACATGTACCGCTTGATGTGAGGTCTGTTTGAAGATGCATCGTGATCCCATTATGTATGACGCAGCTTTTTCTTGTAAAACATTCCGATGCACACATAATCTTATCTCATGCTTAATAATTCACCCGTGTATGAATACAATTGACCTTTTCACACATTAGAATGTTTTTAACAGTTACATAAAAAAATAAAATAGAATGAGATTATAAAACGATGCAAAAGAAATGTAATCGTATTCTAAATTTAATAAAAAATAGATTTTGATAGGACCAGACATTACAAATACCCGCATGATGTTGCTGGTCGCTCTTTGAAATTAACAAATGATCGGTGCTTTTCGAAAATCAACCTTAATGCATGTGTGTTCAGTGTGGATCCGGTTGCAGCCAACACATCTTCGCAGTCTGATCTGGTTTTGCACTGATCGCCAGTGATCAGTCCAAGAGGGTTTCAAGAATTTTATTTATAAAAACCAATCCATTTGGAAATTATGCATGGAAACGTAGGTAGTTGTTTTACCACGTATATGATACTTACATTAAGGTTATTTTAATATGCGCCGTCCCACGAGAATACCAGTATTGGGACTCTGCGTAAAAATATCGACCCGGATCAGCCTAAGCATGCCGTGCAGGCTAACCCGGACAGATTATTTTCGCCTCTTGTGGATTTTCTGTTTCGGTAATCATTACTCTATAACTCTTGTCCCCTGTCTGAGATGTCATGTTATATTACACATGTGACATATAAAGAAATACGTAATGGATCGATACATTACGCAGAGTCCAACAATGTTGGTTTCCTCGAGGGACTGCTCATATACATGTCTGTAAAGTTGGAGCCGTAGAGGTATCAAAAGTCATCCGTCACTACAAGGTTAAAATATGGTACCCGACTATCTGTCTCGACTATGAATGTAATTCAATAATATTATCACCAATCGCTTCATATTGTTCAATATTCTTTTGTTCTTCTGATTTAATGCGATGATATCAAAGTGTAATCCATGTTTATTGTCACCTCAGTTATTCATGCGGTATGCGTGATGGAAGATATGTGTCAGTTGTGTGTCCATGTGATACCATTTATTTTATCTAAACCAAAAAAATGATACGCGATTCAATTTTCTTTCATGAGCGCGAAGCTTGAGTTATTTTTTGTTTTATATATTCATTACTCAACCAGTTTGTACAAGTAGCTTCGTATGCTTATGAAGTTAAATTGGTGTCAACAAACCCGCCATTTTCATGACGGCATAAACACCATGAACACAGTGAGATTTATTTTTTATTTCACTGATATTTCAAGGCTTGAAGTTAAAAACTTTAAAACATCGCAATGTTGTCTAATAAAAAAAGGTCTAGTGTGATAAATAACTGCCCAAGCGTTGAACGCCAATCTCTTGATTCAAAGACCCCGCATTCAAATCGCTTGGTGACTGATGTAAACATTTGGGATTACGCACGCACGCACACACGCACGCACGTATACCACTCGGACGCAAATACTGGTGGGTAGGGTAAAACTGAACTAGAAGGAATGATGCAAGTTGAAAAGTTGTATCCTCTTGAAACGTTTAAACATGTTTAGACATAAACAACAGCGTCAATGACATCCCGTACTGGTCAGGCACACACTAAACTTAATAACGGTCAAATCTGTGCTAAAGACATTTGTATATCAATTTCATATCTACACTTTTAATCTACCAAAAACTCACTTTTTGCAAATATCGCCCTGCAATTAAAGACCACCTGTGAACAAAGATCAGACTGTTTCTGGTAGGTCGTTAAACACAGGTTGGATTGTGTATGGCATTGGTAACATTGTATCAAAAATGTTATTCAACGGGCAGCGAATTCTGCATCGCCATTCAGTGAAACTTGATATACCACATTTTTAACCAGTGTAGCTTTTGACAAGTTTGTTATCGACTGAAAACAGCTTGATAAGAACCTATAACTTTTCTATAACAAAGAAGTTTTTAGAACTTATTGCACGGATTGTGATCACCCGTTGTTGGTTGGACTTCTGTGCAACATCGTCTTGATCCAAGGCGGGAAATGGCTGAAATAACATAGTTATTATATCATGGCCTTAAGGAAGCAAACGCAATGTACATGAGTTAAATAATGCAGACATTTGCCTGTTAGAGTGGAAATAAAATATTGGTCATGCAGAATACCATGTAATTGTATACACTACAATCATTACGGTCTACATTTCACATTGGAAAAATGGCGGGAAAAAAACAATAAAAACCGCATCGGTTCGTGCTGTCATATGGCTGTCGTGGGAATTGTAGTGAACATGGTTTTACCCGCAATCTGCTGGATGTGTCTGAAAATACGTTTGCCAAGATAAGACTTAAATGACCGTGAAATCACATAATTTCATGTATAGCTTTTACAACGGTTTAAACGTTCTAGTTCTAACTTCTTCTCTAAAAATAAAAAGTATTGCACATATGTAAATTTACAAACGAAAATACGAATCAATGTTATCGAAACATAGCTTGGACAGGTAAAGGGCGAACATTTATTTAAACTATAATGGACTATAGTATTACAGCGTAACAAAGTATGTGTAAATTGTGTAATCGGCCGGAAGAAAGCGCGGTGACCTACTTATTCATACGCGTACCATTCACCGTATGACTGTTGCGTTTTCAACATATTTCTTTTAAATAATTCATAGTGGTTCCTTTGTATTTGCTTTTTACCGCTTTAAATTTATAAAAAGAAAAGACGAGCGCAATTAATGGGCTGTGTAAAACAGATACAACACATGCAAAACAAATTTAATGATTTGAGGGGAAATCTTTAAGGTCTTTAAAGACTAATTATAAATACTTTTGTTTGAAAAAATATTTAATGCATGGCATACGGATTGGAAATAATGAGTAAAAACTATAGAAAATGTCTATAAATTCATAAACCATAACTATAAACAATTTATACTGTTGTCTTATTAGTTTTCATCTGCTGTAGATGCATCTACATGCTGTAAAGGGTGGAATGCTTGATCATCCCATACGCTTGACAAGACTTCGATGCGTTGCTTCAGGCTGTACTGCCGACTGGATGCTGTAACTGAGCAGTTTGACGTATCTGGCATCTTGTTTAATCCTGTCACCGATGTAGACGACATTTGATACCCGCCCGGACGGGATATACCAACTTCTTTAAAAGTGGTATTTATGGATTTCCTTCGTTGGTGCTCAGCATTGTGGGTTCATCATAACGACTAATTTTGGTACTAAAACTTACCCTGATTAGACCGTGTATACCAGCGAGAAATGCTGAAATAGGCGAAAACACCATATTAAAGAGACTTGTTTTGTTCAAAGGGTCGGAAAAAGAAAATTTACTCGCAATCTTTCCCTTTCTACAGTACTTTCAAACAGTATTTTGCCCCAAATTGAGCACAAATTGATATTTTTTAACAGCAAACGACTCTCAAATTTATCATGGAGTAAGTAAATGGTAGAGCAAGTAGTAGGACGACGACGGTGGCTTACTTCTTCGCATTTCTTCGCACAGAGCTGCAACAAAATGTGTTACAAGAAGTCGCCATGTCATTACAGAATTGAATATTTACCTGACAAACGTGTTTATATTGGTGTCATTAACTTTAACGCAACTCTCTGTGGATTACAATGTGACAAAGTGAAAAAAAAACACACATTATTTCCCCCAATTGAATGGGGATTTAGTAAACCGAATTCTTTGCTTTCTGGCGCCTACGCAGCAGTCAACTGAAAACACGTTGTTGCAAAAGGAGAACTTGGTCATACTGAGTAATTTCTCTTGTTTGACACAGTATGATCCATTTAATGAAATTAGTATGGTTCATTTAAAATGAGTTTCGATCAATTTGCCCTGTATCTTTTCAAAGTCGTCTGCTGCATATTTGTTCACAGTCGGTAAACTGTTGGCCGTATGATATTGTTTGGGGTTTCTCCAACACGCTTTACACGTATCTGTCAGCTTTTCTTGAAGCGTAATTCGCAAAAATCTGGAGTAACCTGCCCTTACCATAACATCTATAGGGTCAGGGATACAACACCAGAAATGAATGCGCCTTTTAGAAATGGTGTAGCATGGACAATGCTACAGAGACGCAATTGTTGGTTCATGCCAGGCGAACGTGTGCTCTATAGTACGTCGGCAAACCTCTTGATCAAGGTAAGGTCAATGAAACCAATCAGAAAAATGACCGTTCTAATCCAAGCTCGAACTCAGATCTTCTTGATACAAATGTCATCTTTCTGTCTCGTAACTACAAAAAGCTAGTTCAGAAGTCAAGCAGGATAATTATTTCCTTAACTCCATTCCCACACATATAACACATCTACAAGCGACGACTTTGAAAAAAAAACAAGGTTAAATATGGACCTTTTTTATTAATTAAAGTTCAGAACAGATGGACAGAAAGAGATCTTGCTCAGTAATAGCAATGTGTTTTTGTCACACTGTTTCCAACGTTGTCTGCAATAGAAGAGTCAAAACCCGTCTGTTTATAAGAAAGGGTTAATTAAATAAATGTAAGCTTGATTCCCACGTTGACTAGTATATGGAACAGACTTATCTACGGCATCTTAACTTTTCAGTGTTAAGAATTCCGACATATTTTATTGCACATTTAATTTTTTTTTAGATTTCTATACATACGTTAGCAATCTTATATTTCTTACCCTGCTGGCAAATCTCTTGATAAGTATCCAGTCATTAACGAAAATGTTTATGTCACTAAGACAAAAACGTTGGCAAAATGGGATTAATAATGCTAGTGTTTCGTCGGTATACTCTGTATTTGAGCTATACGGCACACAAACCCAATTTTCAACATGGCAGAGGAGTCTTTTTTAGGAACTTCGGTTCTGAAAGAGCTTTAACAAAGCTTACCTTACACAAAAGGAAGTTTTTGTTATCAGAAAGTTATGTACATAATTATACACTGTTCCCAAAAATAGTCCAGAAGCTACCGCAGTTTACATGTGCCGTGTATCATTTATCGTTCCATCTAATAGTTCCACAATATCGACAAGAACAATCTTATCATTCTTAATACCATATTTAATGTGCCATAGGGACATACTAAACACGTGCTAAGCGCCGTCTTGGCAGCGAAGCTCCTGGTGGCCAACGTCAGCAATCTGTCATAGATGTGATTGCACGTGCGTTACACGGTGCTAATGATCCGTATCGCGATATTTTAACTAATAATAATTGCCTCTTATCCTCTTCTCATCAGAGTCCATCAATATCACTTTCCGTGGTACAAGAGTGATTATATATCCCTTATCACGCTTTGTGTCATCGTTCATGGCATTAATATTCTTCATTGACACATTTTGTCTCCATGGATGTACCCGAATTTTTCGCTTTGTATATCATCGGGGGAAGAGATACAGATTGTCTTTGATGCGAAGACATACACCTACATTTAAGCAAAATTAAAATATGATTTATTTCTCAAAATACATCGGGTTTTTCTTTATGTAAGCCGTATCGCGAGAAAACCCTCCTGGCTAACCCGGAGATACACGTTTTGCCTCCTGTTAATTTTCAGTTTCAAGGAATCATTAGTCTATACCTCTATCCCCCTAAGACGAAATGTGTCGACCTGGGTCAGTCTGCGCGGACAGCGCAAGCTGGCTGATCTAGTAGATGCATTACGCATATGCCATAATGTTGGTTTTCTCGCAGGACGGGCTCATATAACGTTTGATTACTCTCTTGTAAGTCTAGTTCTGTTATACAAACAACCAAAAAGTTGTCAACACATTTCTAAGATTGAAATTGCATATTATTCATTATGCATTGGTAGTCCGTGTTCAACGAGATATAGGCGAAGTTGAATTTATTGTCTAGTTGTTCTGTTGAGGTACATTGTTAAAGATTGGACTCTCTTGTGATGGTACAACTGTTCTTGGTGTAGACATTGGCTGAATTTATGGTTTCACATCGGCGCCATTGATACTATTAACATTTGATACCATAAGAAGGTGCATTTGTTGTCTAATTATTATGTTGAAGCACATCGTTTGAAGATTGTGTTCTCTTGTGATGGTACCACTGTTCTTGGAGACATTGGCTGAATTTAAGGTTTCACTTCGGCGCCACTGTATTGATAATATTAACATTTGACCATAAGAAGGTGCATTTGTTGTCTAATTATTCTGTTGAAGCACATCTTTTGAAGATTGGGTTCTCTTGTGATGGTACCACTGTTCTTGGAGACATTGACTGAATTTAAGGTTGCACTTTAGCGTCATTGATTGATACTATTAATATTTGATACCATAAGATTGTCCGCGTCAGGACATACTATTTTAGGCACAAGAAGTCTTACAGTGACAGTTTCTGGGGATAGAGCACTTGGCCAACCTACCTTGGTTCAAGCTTTTGAGTAGCATCACTCTATCAGAATTTCAAACAGTTATTGCAAATTAACGAAATATACATGTTTGAAATAATTCTTGAGATTCTACGAACTGTCAATCCGAACAGTAAAGTTATACTAGACATCTTAAATATTTCCGCGAATTCAGTATTTCATCATATATGTTATGATTTAGTGTTTTAGTTACAGTTTTATCAATTGTTTTCTTTTCTAATGAGACATAACTTCATTACTAACACCAACGAGCTACCATATTCGCCTACATCTGAAGTATTTGACCTATATCTGAAGTATTTGACCTATATAAGAAGATACAACTACATTTATATTTTAGCTTTGTTATCTCCTGTATTATTTGTTTATTTACAATAAAGGAATGAAAACGAGAAATCCACTTCACGTTTATAATGTTTTGAATTGGGTGGATTGACTCTAATTTCAAACCAACGGGTCAATGTCCTTAAAACCCTTGGCCATATACCAAACGTCTACAGCAGCCAACTTTGAAAGCATCTGAGCAAACATATAGAACGTTTCTATACATGGAAGTTTAAGTATTTAAGTTAGTTTAAAACACCGTGGCATACGATGAACTTGCTCATCATGGGCAATTTCATTTTTTGTCGCAATGCTTTCAGATAGCCGTCTTTTGAAGATGCGACAACATGCTTCTGTTATGAGGGAAAGGGAGATTTAAATATTCCAATATTGCTGTGGGTTCCATTAGAGGTGAAACATTTGTCGACTCCTATATTCCAAATGTCACTCAATCTTTAACCAGTTGTTCACATAAAAACCCGTATTTTTTACCGTAGCACCCTTGGGGCGTCAATTTTTGACAACCATGCCAATCAATAATAACCCTTTCTCAGTAACCAACAATTGAGCCGTCCCGCGAGAAAGCCAACACTATGGCATCTGCGTAATGTATCGACCGATCCGGGCCGACACATTCCGTCTCCAATGCATAGAGGTATAGAGTAATGGTTCCTGAAACAGAAAATCCACAAGAGGCGAAAAGTGTATATCCGGGTAAACCTGCGCGGCATGCTTAGGCGGTCAGGATCGACACTTTACGCATAGTCAATGATGTTGATTTTCTCGCGAGGCGGCTCAAATAGTTAAGTTTTGCCAGTAGCATATATCAAAACATTGTGGAAAAGAATGGATTGCTTGATAGAAGAAAGCCGTTGGTATTTATTTTGCATCATCTCTCCGTTTATATTAATGTCGTGACATTGCAAATGGAACCAGTAAGTTTAGAGAACTGTTCGATGTTTAAGTTTCGTAAACAAGGATCTAATAAAGGGACGTATTAGTCCTTCCAATTCCATAAGGTGAAGCGTACAACAGAAGGCATTCGTATTAAATAATGGCAACCATTATAATGAAATAATGAGTACTATTCGTCATTGTATGAATGGCTTGACACTAATATTGACTTGACTATGCGTTAGATCAATTTAATAACTCGCCAACATTTACCAAATTTCTCTTTGTATCCGCCAAGAGAGACGTGAACCAAATGTTCTAGATGAGCGCATTCGATAACTGTTCATATACAGATGTGCGTGATGAATATTTCATACTGAAAGTGGTCGTATTCGGTAACGAAAACAATGGAAGCTTGAAACGTGAGCTTAGATGCCGCTATTTTGGTCTGTATGGTTTATATTCCAATGTCAGTATTACTTTCATTCTACCATAACGTTTTTCTCTCAAAAGTACAAGTTTATCCTGCTGATATTGGTTCCCCTATATCCTGCTGATATTGGTTCCCTTATATCCTGCTGATATTGGTTCCCTTATATCCTGCTGATATTGGTTCCCCTATATCCTGCTGATATTGGTTCCCTTATATCCTGCTGATATTGGTTCCCCTATATCCTGCTGATATTGGTTCCCCTATAAGTATATAGTCCCTGCAACCTGAGTGCATAGAAAGAAAACAAGTTATAGCCTACACTTACTGTCTTCCCTAGCAAATTGTTCTTTTGGATGAGCAGTGCAATGCAATTATGACACTAAACGGTGTAACATGGTCAGCAATGATTCAAATTAAAAAGCTCACTTTTAGAACTGCTGAAAAGCAAACAGAGGTAAATGTTGATCACTCTAAGATATTACTAGACTTTGGCGAGAGGCAATGTATATATATATATTATTTGTTTATGGCGCATCGACAGCTAAGGTCATTTAGCGCGCAATTAAGTTTAATTATTCATAATCCCTGGGTAAACAAACCAGTACTAGGCTAGAAAATGTGCCTTGCCCAAAGGACACTCCACCATGACCGAATTGCCTGGCGAGAGACAAATTTTCACGCTAAGTTTTCTTGTAACAATGCTCAAATCATTCATTATGTTTTATCGATTTGAGAAACTTCGTGTGGATTACAAATGAACTTTGACCCCCAAGAGGCGAGCGACCGGGAGTTGAACCTATGTCCTCGGCGGTCAAGAGTTAATTATATTCGTCTAATAATAAAATAATAAGAATCACATTACAGAAAGTTCTCGACAAATTAGCCTCATGTTTCATAGAGTCTCAAGACTAGCAACATCAAGTCAAGCACATAGAAAATATCTCTATATACAAGTAAGAACTATAAAGTAGAGTTGAAAATATTCTAGCAAAACGAAATTGCTAATAATGAGAAATTTCTCCTTGTGTCCAAATGTTTACAAAAGTCGTCTTCAAGTGGGATAAGTTTGAACATAGAAGTGAATATGCATGAATCCAGTTGCACTACTGATCTCTTTCCTCCAGGAGTTATATCTTTAAATCCAAATCACACGTTCACGTGGAAAGCATTGTGAAAAAATGGAAAAAATTACTTAAAACGAGCAATTTCTCCATTTTTCACAGCGTTTTCAACTGCCCCCCACCACCACCCTCACGCCCCCTCCGTGAGTATACCTACTGTTATAGAGATTTTCCGTGGTTTGTTTTAAATGATTCAATACAAATTTGAATTTGCCTCAATTTCAATTTCGGGTTCAACGCACACAATGTTCCCGTATACAAGAGCCAATACGATAAATGAGCGAAAAAACCCAACAGTATGGCATCTGCGTAATGTGTCGACCAGATCAGCCTGCGCAGTCCGCGCATACTGATCCGAGCCGACATATTCCGTCTCAGGGGGATAGAGGTAAAGAGTAGTGATTCCTGAAACAGAAAATCCACTTGAGGCGAAAAGTGTCTGTCCGGGTGAGCTTGCGCGGCATGCTTAGGCGGATAAGGGTCGACATTTTACGCAGAGTCCCCA
>JAUELF010261683.1:0-11305 GCA_031471495.1 Clinocardium nuttallii | reverse complement strand
TTCTTTTGTCACTATGTTTTCAAAAAGTCGTCTGCTGCAGAGGTGTCAGAAAGCGTCTATATGAGGGAAAGGGTTAATCTGATATTATCTTTTTTGAGTCCTCTGCTTCGAACACAATGAGGAAAAATATGCTATGTCAGCGAAATATTAAGTATAAAATTGATATAGAATTAAAAGCACTCTTGGATTTTGCATATTTTGAGCAATTTCTCCTTTTCTCACTGTATTTTTAATCACAGACCTTCATTGCGGTTTCATTTTCAATTGTAAATAGTATATAGACAACATTCAGATTTGGATCTGTTGTAATAGTTTTGCAATGTTCTTTTAAGCATGAGGTAATCCTTTCCCACTTGCAAGTTCAGTAAGAAACATTTGCAGCAGACGACTCATAACTCTTGTTGATGCAATGTTTTCAATTCTTTTCAATACTGAAATGCATTCATTTCTATAGATTTTCCCTATTTTTGTTAATAATGTTTTGAAAGTCATCTACTGCAGATTTGTTGTATGTGGGAAAGGGTTAATGCCATCTTGTTATAAAGATGAACACAGTTTTATGTTTAAATCTACAAACGTAAACTTACTAATGGGTTTTTAAAACAATTAAATTTTTGTTAAAATTACGGTTATCTAACCAAAATCTACACTTATAATAGCACAACGTTCCTTTTAAAAGGGCAAGAGCAGCAATTTCAGTTACTATTGCAATCTTTTTAACCTTTTCCCATCTGCAGATACATTTGAAGCAGATGACATTTGAAAACATTGTAGCAAAAGAGGAAATTGTTCATGATGAGCAATCTCCTTTTATCACAATGTTTTCAACTCTTTTCTAGAGCATTTCATTGTATGTGACAGTGTATGTGACAGTGTATGTGACAGTGTAAGTGACAATGTGACTGTGTATGTGACAGTGTATGTGACAGTGTATGTGACAGTGTATGTGACAGGGTATGTGACAGTGTATGTGACAGTGTATAGTGTATGTGACAGTGTATGTGACAGTGTATGTGACAGTGTATGTGACAGTGTACGTGACAGTGTATGTGACAGTGTAAGTGACAATGTGACAGTGTATGTGACAGTGTATGTGACAGTGTATGTGACAATGTGACAGTGTATGTGACAGTGTGTGTGACAGTGTATGTGACAGTGTATGTGACAGTGTAATATGACAGTGTATGTGACAGTGTATGTGACAGTGTAAACAGAAATCATTAGTGACAATTGCAACTTGGTATAAAGCAGCAATTCAAAGTTGCAAATTTCTTGGGATCATTAATATAATCATTCACAGATTACTTCATGTAATGAGACATCTTTCACGATCTTCATAATCATTCACAGATTACTTCATGTAATGAGACATCTTTCACGATCTTCATAATCATTCAGTGACATTCATAACAAGAACATTTGATTGTTACATGTATATATGCTGTTTTCAACAACTTTTGACTCACATCACGCCAGCCAGTTCCTACCCATATTGTTCTTGGCTTTCTAACACCTGAGGTCTTTCCAAGCAACTTGCTGTTTTTCCACATAGTCTGTTAACTAGTGGAAGATGAATGAAGCCCGTTGCATGCATCTTCTTTTGTCACATGTCAGAAAGAATGTTGAGCTTGGTATAAAAAAAAGAGTGTGTGGAAATATAACTTACCCTTTCTGAATGAAAGATGACAATTTTTACAAGAACAATATTGATGAAATTCTTTATACTGGGACTTCGATATATATGATTTACCTGAAAAGATATAAAGAAAAAGAACTTGTAAAACTGAAGCATGATCTAATCAGAAGGACTGCACTTTTTGAAACCTTCTCTCAATCCAATATAAACAAAAAGTGCAATTTCTCCATTTGACACAATGTTTTCCACTTTTAGTAATAGGTTATCCATTCAATTATAGAGATTTTCTATTTTATGACAAAATATGATCAAAGTCGTCTGCTGCAGAATTGTCGTATGAGGGAAAGGGTTAAAATAATTTGTTTTGTGGCATGGATAAATTAAAAAATCTTCAAATATTTTAATGAATGAAAAATTTGAAAGGAGAAATCTTTTATAGTGTTTAAAATCCATGTCAATCAGCTATTTAACCTTTTACCTTCATCCAGGGTATGTAAAACTGTATAGTTTTGAATATAATATTGAAAATCATCACAAGCAACTTCTCCTTTAACCATAAAGCTTTTGATGATTGAGTTTAAAAATTCCTTAACATTCCTTAACCCTTTCCCTCATATAGACGCTTTCTGACACCTCTGCAGCAGACAGCTTTTTGAAAACATAGCGACAAATGAAGAAATTGCTCAAAACGAGCAATTTCTCCTTTTGCCACAATGTCTTCCACTTTTAGTCATAGGTTATCCATTCCATTATAGAGATTTTCCATTTTTTGACAAAATATGTTCAGTCGTCTGCTGCAGAATTGTCGTTACATTATGAGGGAAAGGGTTAAATCTCCTTTTCCCCCTATGTGTTCTACTCTGTTTCAAAATGATGTTTTGTCACATGTCTATCTTTCCATTTTCATTTTACAATAAAATGGGAAGCTACTACGTACTCTACACTGAAAAGTGAACAATAAAATTCTCCCCATTGCCTGTCAATCTTATATGAGCCGTGCTATAGGAAAACCAACCTTTTAGATGCTTTCTGGTGCCTCTGAAGCAGACGACTTTTGAAATCATAGTGACAAATAGAGAAATTGTTCAATTTCTACATTTGTTTACATTTGTCACAATGATTTCAACTCTATTCAATAATCATACTATGATTTATAGAGATTTTTCAATCTTTTGGACTTGATAATTTCAAAATTGTCTGCTGCAGACTTACTGTAATTGTGGGGAAGCGTTACAGGTTTTTTGACAACGAAGTGTAGAAAACTATCAATTTGCACAGCAATTCTTTGTGATCCTAACAGACAGTGTATGCAAGAGGCTTTTTAATGCTTCTCCTACTTTAATAATATTCACAAGATGAGCCGATCTAGATCAGACTGCATAGCTGCAATATAAAGTGAATATGAATACCGTTTGCTAGGTTTTCTTATAGTGCCTCCGTTCTCAGTTACAAGTGGCCAGCTTGTATTTCTAACCTTCCATGCCCCCGTTGAAACGAGACTCATTAAGGCTCATTTAAAGGTAAGCCCCCATGAGTTTCAAGTTTTAGTTTTTAAGATAGATTCAACTGTTACACATATAAGTATACAAAATTGTGAAATGCTATCTCTACTATACTTTTACTTACAGCCATAAATCAACAAAGCTGGGGTAAGCAAAAAGGTTCTACAACAAAACTCGATTTATTTTTATTTTATAAAACTTAATGTGGATGTACTTATGATACAACAAAAGGATCTAAACCATGAACTGTTTTTTCAGCAGCTTCTTCAGCAACTAATATTTCAAATTAGAAAATTAAGACAGATGCATTCAAAGATCTGCATGCAAAAGACCACTTTGAAAACAACAAACAAAACAATGGGGAAGTTCTCACCAGTTTACCATCTGATATTTTCAAAGATTGTCCGGAGGCATCAAAGGCAAGAGTTAATGGACAGACCTTCCTAAGGAGTATCCATTATGATCAGTGTACATGGTATCCCAAAACCATGCTAAATGCAATATTGCTTAACCCTTTACTTCACACAGACAAAATTTGACGCCTGCTAGTGTAGCAGACGACTTTTGAAAACATATTGCATTACAAAGGTGAAATTGCTCCAAAACCAGCAATTTAACCTTTTATTGCAATATTTTCAACTCTTTATCAATATACATATTTCAGTTTTCTAGATTGTTGAGATTGTTCGTCTGATGATTGTAAAGCAGACAACCTATGAAAAGCCATGTGAAGTAATGGGTTAAAGCATTTTCAGAGATGTCTGTTTTGAAAAATAATGTGGAAAATGGGAAAATTATTAGCATTTTTGTTAATATTTCCTTTTTTCCAAACAATTTCAAAAGAAGTGTGCTGCAGGTGTCAAATGTCAACTGTTTAAGGCAAAGATTATCTTTGATTTTGGATTAGGCCTAATTACCCTCTCAATGTCCAAATCCTGTTTGAACTTTGGCATTCAAGACAAACTTTCTTTGTAAAATAGTTTCATGGGTCATGTTTCATATTGTTTATGAATAGACATAGAGTATTATGGCCATATTGGTATATCTTACAAACAGTTCAATAAATCTCTTCATCATATATAGAAAACTTTTGATGCCTCTGCAATAGAAGATTTTTGAAAAGTTGATTTCTCCTTTTTACAACACAATAAAATAAAGGCTTTTAAATTTAGAAATGTTGCATTTTTTCTTTACATGACTTTAAAGCAGACAATACTTAAAGAAGACGAATAAGTTATACAAACAAATCTATTCAAAATTCTAAATTATGACTTCACATTATATAGAATTTCTGTGTTTTTTTCTAGATATTTTAAAGTCGTCTGCTGCAGATTTTGTGTATGTGGGAAAGGGTAAAGAGAGTGAGGATCATTTCCTCATGATGATGAGATGGCAATGACCTGATCTTAGAGTCCATAGACAGCTGTTGTCTCTTGGCATGGAACAGAAATTAACCCACCAATCTTTACCCCGCTAAAGTCTGATCTATTTTAACACTGTTATATAAAATATTTGGCAAAAATTTCCCATTAAGAGATAAATATATAGATCAAAGGTGAATTATTGGAACATCAGTTATATAACTTTATGAGATTAATCCATCTCAAAAAATATCCCATTCCAAGACCTTTCTTTAACTCTTTCCCACATACAAAAAATATCCCATTCCAAGACCTTTCTTTAACTCTTTCCCACATACAAAAAATCTGCAGCCGATAACTATAATGTCGTCAAAATCTTGCCAAAGCTATGCAAAATCTCTATGAATGAAATAATAACTATATTGGTTATGCGCAAATTCTCTTTTTGCAACTATAAATAATGTTCCAAGAAAGAATACTGGAAAATGTAAGTAAAGCTTTGTGAAAGCGGGCAGCAAAAATTGGCTATAGGCAGATTTAGAGTTATATAAGTTTCTGTAATTGAAAGATTAATTATTGAAAAAGCAATTTTTTCTTATTCCAATATGTTTTCAAAACAGTGGTCTGCTGCAAATGCATAAGAACCCATCTCCATGAAGGAAAGGCTTCATGATTGGTCAGCTGCATGTTAATTGGTAGACAATATTTGATACTCAGCATGCACCATAATAAATGATTTTCTAAGCTGTGTAGGACAACTGTTAATTTCAGTTCTTATCAGCATCATGATTCTTCAAATTTTTACAAATGTTACATATTTTTCCTCTGATGTTCTTGCAGAAAAGAAGTTAATATTAACAAAAAAATTCATTCTTCAATAGATAATCAAGTTATTGACAAATCACAATGTTTGACCATTCTGAGGCCACAATATTTTTTTCAACGTTTGACAAAACGAAGTCACTAAGACAAGCGCCATTTGTCTTTTACCAATGGGCTAAGTCTATGTGGAAAATCAGCCAGTTGTTTTAAAAGTATGTTTTGTTGAGTACTGGTGTAAAAAAGCTAGGAGACACATGAGTAGGTGAACAGTGGCCATTGTGATATGACTGAAAAATTGTTGAAAGGGTGTTTATATATAATAAGCCCTTAAATCAATCATTCTATCTTACTATTATACAATAGCATATAATTATATACTGTAGGAATATTAAGCATTCCATGCTATTTTTGAAACTCAACAGTTTAGACAAATTTAACTCTAGTGTAAATAAAATCAGATTATTTTGGGAGTATAAAGATGAAACATCATCAGGAAATCAATTTCATTCATTAACTGGGGGATAATTTAGGAACAACAAAACACAATTAGGTTTTTATCTTTATCATGTTTATTTTCCTATCTAATTAACTGCCATTAATCCAAAAACTACTAAAACATTTAACAGTTTTCACCTGTGATGAAACTACCTTTATCTATTACCTCACCATGCTGTTTAACCTTTTCCCACATACAGACACATTTTGACACCTCTGCAACAGATGACTTTTGATCTGTGCTAGTTGCAGTCTTGTCGGGTTGTTGCACTGGTGGCAACCTTTAGTCCCATTGCATGGTTCTGTTCTGTTTGAAGTGGCTCATTTGTAATAGTAAATATACTTTATCTAAAAAATTACGCATTTAACCAAACCACAGCATTTTAAAACAATAGATTAGGTTTAACTTCAAACAAATGCTGATATATGCGTCAAGAGCCTGCATGATCGAGTGCATGACTATCTCAACTATTCCAGTCATTTTGATCTCCTACTTGCAGTTATTTTCCCATCACCACATACCAGCAGTAACAGAACTCACTGCATTCCTTTTACTCCTACTATAAAGTTTAATAATGAGGTCCAGATAAATGAACATTTCATATTTCAAATTCCTTTTTGATCCTCATAAAGGCTATGTTGTGGGTATTCATATATTTCCTTTCCTGTAAACACTACAACTCTGCAGCACATGCCTGGAAAATATTGTGACAAAAGGATTATTTTCTCTTCATATTTTGCATAAATATGTTCAATCTTTTGCTACAGATTTGCATGTGGGAAAGAGTTCAAGATTAACTTAGAATGCATTGCTCCTGTTCCCATAATGTGTTTAAACCCTATACCAAGGCAATGTCAAATGAAAGTTGTATCTGTAGAAGGGTTGACATATTCCATCTCAACATCATTTCAGTCCTATGGGTATAATCAGACAAAATAAATGCATGTTGCATAAGAAATTATGCAGAAAACTTGCAATGTGCTGCGTCATCCTTTTCCCTTGTATTATATGCACCATTTACATACTATGAAACCTTTAGTATCAACATCTTTGGAAGAAGATTTTACTCTTAAAAATATTGAAAATTATATACAGTTCTCAAAAGTATAGCTGAAGACAAAGTTGGAAAAGGATGATATGTGGGGGATTAAAGGAGGGATAAAGCTCAACATTAGCTGGTTCCCATTTACTTCCAATTTTCCTTAATCAATTATCAGAATGACATGAGAAGTTTTTTTCAAAATGTTAGATTTTTCCTTTAGATATTTTGACTGTAAATACCCAATTCAGAAAATACAGGGATCAAAACATTCCACACCTACAGAATACATGTTTAAGCTTACACAGCCACACCTACAGAATAGTACATTTTTAAGCTTACACAGCAGATTTCTCCTTTTGCAACATTGTTTTCAACTATATTCAATGATTTAGCTTTCATAGATATCTACTGCATAGTTGGTTTATGTGGGACATGATCAACCCTTTCCCACATACAACTAATCACATCTACTGCATAGTTGGTTTATGTGGGACATGATCAACCCTTCCCACATACAACTAATCACATCTACTGCATAGTTGGTTTATGTGGGACATAATCAACCCTTCCCACATACAACTAATCTGCAGCAGACGGCTTCGAAATGATTGTGACAAAAACCTAAAAGATTTCCACAAAACATAGCTTAATTATTTAATAAATTTTCAAAAGTCGTCTGCTGCTTTCATGTCGAAATAAACAGATTGGAAAGGATTAAGTTTGACAAGAAGTTCCTAGGTAACACAGAACAACTACTTCAACTCTGTAGGAGGCTTCACATGGTTTTATCACCCAAGTGAACTATAAGCCATTTTAACACCTTGACCTTGTTAAATGGACATAAAAAACTATATTGTTTTTAATATTCAGCATGAATTGAAACTTCGGGATAACATCAAAGCTAGAGTTAGGCAAATACATGCAGCTTAAAAGCAATGTGCCACATTCTAACAGTTCGGTTTTTTAACCATTTTTTCCACATACATCAAATCTGCGGCAAATGACTTTGAAAACATCTACTCAAGATCCGGAAAATCTCTACAACTGAAGGTATATGCTATTTGAAAAATTTGAAAAGCATTCTCCTTTTGTCATAATGTTTTCAAAAGTGGTCTGCTGCAGATGCATCAAATTATGTCTACAGGTGCAAAAGGGTTATAACAAGGTTTTTAAGGTCTGCTGAAAGTTGTCACTCATCTGTATCTAGTACAAACAGGGTTAACCCTTTCCCACATACATCAAACCTGCAGCAGATAACTTGAAAAGCACATCTAGGCAAAAACATGAAAATCTCCTTAAATGAAAGTTTGATAGGAGAAATCATCCTCCTTTTACCACAATATTTTCAAACTATGTCTGCTGCAAATGTGTCAAAAGGGTTCATGTGGGAAAGGGTTATTACAACAAGTGCTATCTCAATACTTGCATTAAAGTGACATTGTTTTATCAGCCCTGTTTATTCCCTGTAATCATTATTCAATCAAACTTGTTGCGTTATAGAAATACCCCACATACTTACCACACACTGAAGTTTCCTTGGTTATATTAAATATCACCTGCAAACTATTTCATTTTCTACTCAAAGCTAAATATTTGATTGGCATGAAATATATAGTAAGACAAACTAACTCCCAAGTATGAAAATGCGATGCATTATAACACAAGGGGACAAAGATAATATTGTCAATAAGGAATTCCCACATTTTGTAATATTATGTAAATTATTAGCTTTAGGTTTCAATATTTGGAAGGAGAAAATGTTAAATAAGAGTTTATAGTTAACCCTTACCCCTCATGTAGACACTTTATGACACCTCTGCAGCATCCAACTTTTGAAAATTTTGTGACAAAAGGATAAATTGCTTAATAATGAGCAATTTCTTCTTTTGTCAAAATGTTTCCAACTTAAAGTGTTAATACATTTATGAATATGTTCTCAAAGTCATCTGGTGCAGATTTGTTTTATGAGGGAAAGGTAAATATACCATTCATGTGTAATTTGTCCCGTTCTTGCATACACAACAAAGCTGTAGCAGACTTGATGATCACTTTCTTCTTTTGCAACAATATTTTCAAAAGTTTTCTGCTGTAAAGGTGTCAGAAAGCGTCTGTATATCAGGAAGGGTCCAATGTGTTACATCACAAGTTTAACATATTACCTCACAGATTTGATCCCCCCTGTGTTCTTGACATCGGACAATAATAACCATCAAATGACAATTTGTTTACAGAACTGATGAGCATATGATATCAACTGATATAACTTTGTCTACTTTGAAGTAAACACTTGACATTCAGAAGGCCCATTGTCAACCTGAGTGCGCTAAAAATTATATGTAGGTTGTTAGCCAGTTGCCTGAAGTTGATTTGTAAGAAAGCATGGTTGATTGATTGATTGTCTTGTGTTTCATGCCGCTTTCAACAATATTTCAGTTATAGCACGACGTTTCCTGTGTAAATTTCCAGTTCTACCAGTTCATTTATCCTGATATCAGGCAGTCAGTCACTAACTCTGCAAACCTGAGCGCAAAAGAGGGACTAACATTCTTAAGGTATGATCTGGCCGGGGATTGAACCTGCGGCCTCCCTCACCAGAGGCGGATGCTCTTAGTGACCACTACACCACCTAGGCCTGTTTAAGAAAGCAAGAAGAATCCGCTGTGGTTTAAGCTATAGGATTTGAAACCAGGTGTCCCGGTTTCAATCCGCAGTCGCAGCACTACATCACGGTGGAGTGCCCTTGGGCAAGGCACATTTTCTAGCCTTAAACTGGCTATGAATAAGTGAACTGTCATTGTGATATAGCTGAAATAATGTTGAAAGCAGCGTAAAACCCCAATAAAACAAACAAACAAATAAGAAAGCAAGGAAAAACAATGTTGATATGGAAGATCTCTCTAAATGAATAGAGTTGAAAACACAGTGACAAAAGGAGAGCTCATCAAGAGCTCATCAAGAGCAATTTCTCCTGTTGCCACAATGTTTTTGAAAGGCATTAAAATGCTTAAATACAGGATGAAACTTCAATCAACCAACCTTAAAATAGGGGACTGTGTATTATGTTTGTACAACCCTTTCCCAAATGCAACACATATTGTATGTAAGCACAGTCATTGGGACAAAATCATGTTGTATAAAAGATTAATTTTTGAACAGAGTTGAAAACATTGTGGCAAATTGAGAAATCGATCTTCACCAGCAATTTCTACTTTGGTAAAAATGTTTTCAAATGTCCTCTGCTGCAGAGGTGTCAGAAAGAGACTGTGTCTGGCCAAAGGATAATAATAAGCTACAAACTCCACTGCAGTGAGAGAGTGTAATGTCACCAATGTCCTGGGGTAATTAATTATGTGTTTGGCAGGTCTGATTAGGAGCTGTATATATGTCACTGCAACCAGGCCAATATGACGTAAAAGACACCGGCCCTTCAATAAATCTACTTATCATGTAACTATGTTCCAACTCTTTCCCCCCTAACCATTACAACCGGGTAAAATGGACCAGTAGTCCTGGTTACGTACTTACCAAGGAACAATTGTTGAAGGTGGCATAAAGCACTATATATATGGATACAATCAACTAACCAACCTCCCTCACTATTTGCCTAATATGATATCTTTAGTCACAGTCATCTGCTTTGAAAACAAATTTTATACCGATTTCTGCTTTTCCTCAAGTTTTCAAAATTTATATGCTGCAGAGGCTGCATGGATTGATCTAATTGATTGTTTGGTGTTTTACGCCACTTTCTAAAAAAATTCAGTTACATCACAGCATTTCCTGGGTAAGTTACCAGTACTACTGGTCCATTTTATCCTGACACCAGCCAGTCAGTTGTAATGCTAATCCTGCAACCCTAAGCGTCAAAGAGGGCAGCCATTACTACCATTTACAAAGTGTTTGGTATGACCCCAGTTGGGTATCAAACCCACAACCTCTTGCACACATGGCGGACGCCCCACCACTACACCACCAAGGCGGTCTCACTCAGCTATATGGAAAGAGTGTTAATAAAGGTAGGTCAGAGGTTTATCAGCAGGTCTGCCAATATTTGATGTTTGAATAATACAACTTACCAGAGAAGTGTGAATGGGGCTTACCTATAATTCCTTACCAATCAACTGATTACAGTATCAATGTAACTTAAATCCTTTCCAACATACAGACACTTTTCCACACTTCTGCAGCATACAACTTTGGAAACAATTATGACAAAAAGAGAAATTTGCTCAAAATGAGCAATTTAGAGTTTTGCAAAAATGTGTTCCACTCTATTTAATTATTATACTTTCATTTTCAATATTTTTGCCCCAATATTTTCAAAGTCATCTGTTGCAGATTTGTTGTATATATATATATATATGGGAAAAGATTAACCCTTTCCCTCATATAGACGCTTTCTGACACCTCTGCAGCAGACGGCTTTTTGAAAACATAGTGACAAAA
>JAUELF010261672.1:0-11306 GCA_031471495.1 Clinocardium nuttallii | reverse complement strand
TAGAAGCGTTACAAAGTGTCTGCTGTAGAGGCGTCACACAGTGTCTGCTGTAGAGGCGTCACACAGTGTCTGCTGTAGAGGCGTCACACAGTGTCTGTTGTAGAAGCGTTACAAAGTGTCTGCTGTAGAGGCGTCACACAGTGTCTGCTGTAGAGGCGTCACACAGTGTCTGCTGTAGAGGCGTCACACAGTGTCTGTTGTAGAAGCGTTACAAAGTGTCTGCTGTAGAGGCGTCACACAGTGTCTGCTGTAGAGGCGTCACACAGTGTCTGCTGTAAAGGCGTCACACAGTGTCTGCTGTAGAGGCGTCACACAGTGTTTGTAATTATATGACAGGGTTAACGTCAGATTCGACAATATAAGAGCCGTCTCGCTTGAAAACCAACATTATGGACTCTGCGTAAAGTGTCGACCCTGATCCACCTATATATAAGCATGCCGTGCAGGCTTACCCGGATAGACATTTTTCGCCTCTTGTGTATTTTCTGTTTAAGGAATCATTACTTTATACCTTTATTACTCTGAGGCGGAATGTGTCGGCCTGGATCAGTCTGCGCGGACAGCGCGGACTGATCTGGGTCGATAGATTACACAGATGCCATAATGTTGGTTTTCTCGCTAGACGGTTCATTTCAGTTTTATCGTTTTCTGGTATTATCGTACGTGTACGCAACACAGCATTCTTCTAAAACAACTGACTATTGCTGGAATATGAATCACGCTAATTACGAAGACCTTCGTGAATGCTCGGTAAAAGTGTAGGCCGAGGCGGAAATCGTACCAAAGTTCAATGGATCGTCAGTCGCCGTCGTTACCGTCTGATCTATCGCTGCTATATACACAACTCATACCAGGTAAAGAGTTAACCCTGTCCCGCATACAGACGCTTTCTGATGCCTATGCACCGACGACTTTTGAAATCATTTTGGCAGAATATGAAATTGCTCAAAACGAGCGCATTCTACTTTTGTTACACATTTATTGAGCAATTATTTGTTTCATTTATAGAGGGTTTCCGTATGTGTACGTATTTGCCATGTCGCCTGCTGAAGATTCGTCGTGTGTGTACGTATTGGTCAAGTCGCCTGCTGAAGATTCGTCGTGTGTGTACGTATTGGTCAAGTCGCCTGCTGAAGATTCGTCGTATTTGTACGTATTGGTCAAGTCGCCTGTATTGGTCAAGTCGCCTGCTGAAGATTCGTCGTATTTGTACGTATTGGTCAAGTCGCCTGCTGAAGATTCGTCGTATGTGTACGTATTGGTCAAGTCGTCTGCTGAAGATTCGTCGTATGTGTACGTATTGGTCAAGTCGCCTGCTGAAGATTCGTCGTGTGTATACGTATTGGCCAAGTCGCCTGCTGAAGATTCGTCGTATTTGTACGTATTGGCCAAGTCGCCTGCTGGAGATTCGTCGTATGTGTACGTATTGGCCAAGTCGCCTGCTGAAGATTCGTCGTATGTGGGAAATGGTTATCTGACTGGACTTAGAGCACTTAGTATTCCCATGAATTATATCTTTTACAAACACCCAAGTAGAGTAAGTGAGCGCACTGAGAGTCATTATACTGGTATGTAGGCAATTATGTGTGTCATTTATCTTATCAATGAAGTCATGTTCAGACAATCGAAGTGCTCCCTTTTTTATTAGCTAGAAAAAAATGACAACACTTCACTTCACTAATAATTATAATGGCTCAGACGATATGGTCATTGCATAATTGAGCAAGTGAATGAGAAAAGGGGGCAGGTTGGCAATTCTGAAGATTGTAGGTTTGGATCAGGCTGTATAACCTCCCAGTCTCATCAGAATCTACACACTATGACAGACTTTTCTAACAAGCTTTGGTAGTCTGGATCTTTATATATATACGCCGTCCCGCGAGAAAACTAACAAAATAGCATCTGCGTAATGTATATATCCGGATCAGCCTGCACAGTCCGCGCAGCCTGATCAGGGTCGACACATTCCGTATCAGGGGGATAGAGGTATAGAGTAATGATTCCAGAAACAGAAAATCCACAGGAGGGGAAAAGAGTCTGTCCGGGTTAGCCTTGACGGCATGTTTTGACAGATCCTAGTCGATGTTATACGCAGAGACCATACTGCTAGTTTTCTCGCGGGGCGGCTCAATTAGTATGAATAAAAACCATTGTGTATGTGTCATGTTTTAAAGTATTGTTTGAAAGTGAGAAAGTAGCAAAACAGATACATGGTATTTAATAACATGAAGTAGTCTGTAAAGAGAGATATTCTTTTACAGATAGTCGCAATACTGACACATGCGTATAGATAGATAGATATTCTTTATTTTGTAACGTACATTTAACATAGTTTCTTGTTACATAAAACAAGTATATACATATTTTAACAAATTCATGAATGAGTTATAAGAATGATTGAAAGAATTGAAAGGCAATCTCTCCAAAGCACTCTGACCGATTGTAGATCAAAACCGAACGTAATCATTTGACCAGCCAATCTATTTAACAAATCTGCTACATTAAATCGCCAGAGATTAATTCACGTAATAATTCATTATGATAATTATTTAAAACTTTGGAGATAAATGGGTGGATAAACATATGAGTGTAGTCTCACGATGTTCGGTCTTCTTGACATATTGGCTGAAGCTTGTCACAGTTAGGTTACCGTACTAAAGCGTGATCAAAAGATGCACCTAGGACTGTTATCGATATATAGACCTACTGCGAAGGCTTTAATTTAATTTAAACTTATTTAGTTTACATCGATTGTGAAACAAGCGTTAAGCTTATATTAATCACGCTCGATGTCTGCTTCCTGGATACTTAACCAGTACTCGTGCCGTTTGTGTGGAAAAATCCCAAAGGCATAACCCGCTCACCACGGGACTCGAACCCGGTACCTTTGACACAAGAGGCCGACGCTCTACCTCTGTGCCACTGTCTCCCACAACAGCGAAGACTTTGGTGAGCATACACCAATAAACAGGCTCGTCACATTCTTCACTATGAAGCTTTCAATCATATCATGTCCTGTGTAAATTACGTGTCAGTGTTACCGGCCCATTTATCCTAATACCAGATTCGTAATGCTAACCGTCAAGTTACTACCCAGAG
Source organism: Clinocardium nuttallii (assembly GCA_031471495.1). Lineage (NCBI taxonomy): Eukaryota > Metazoa > Mollusca > Bivalvia > Cardiida > Cardiidae > Clinocardium > Clinocardium nuttallii. Next base: position 8,207 of record JAUELF010261672.1, on the reverse strand, counting down.
CTACAGAAAGAGGCGTTTTGTATGAAATCCTTATTTGTCACTCAAACACTATGCTGTAGGTACTCAACGGAATCGTCTCAGTGAGACATAGGGTTTGGTTGGGTAATAAGAGAAATATTGCGGGGAAAGGGACCAGTTCCTCTTGTCCTCTGACTACCATTTTTTGCTAGTTTGATGAGACCCGGTTTTGGATCGAACCCACGACCTCCCGCAACAGAGGTCTTCGCTCTAAACTATCGAGGTCTTTCTATACAACCAGCAGAGATCTTCGCTATACCTCTAAACTATCGAGGTCTTTCTATACAACCAACAGAGGTCTTCGCTCTACCTCTAAACTATCGAGGTCTTTATATACATCCAACAGAGGTCTTCGCTATACCTCTAAACTATCGAGGTCTTTCTATACATCCAGCAGAGATCTTCGCTCTACCTCTAAACTATCGAGGTGTCTTTCTATACAGAGGTCTTCGCTCTACCTCTAAACTATCGAGGTGTCTTTTTATACATCAATTGAACGATCAACCGTTATGTTGTCCAACAGGCGAGGGTTAATGGATTTTGTTTTAATCACTATAATTACGGCGTCGTCTCTAATTGTCTACCTGTCCTATCTATGTATATAAGTATGTATGTAATTCGTGACTGTTTATGTACTATTATAAACGTACATTACTGACCGTGACTGTTTATGTACTATTATAAACGTACATTACTGACCACAAACCCGTCAAATGTCGATTACTTTGGATTGTTGTCTTTGTCCGACTTTTGACAAACAAGTTTTAAAGATAATACTACGTATGGAATCGCTACGGCTTCTAAGAAAAGTTTATGTTCGATTTTTAACAATAATAACACCAAAAACAAAAAATAACTGCTATGAGATTATATTGTACAAGTGTTCACTCAACGTTAAATGCTGTACGTTATTTGTACGTAACACCATCTGAACGTTTTTTCTTTTAATTTCGTGAAAGCTAACATTTGGCTGTGATTCGGTATGTCCGCTAAACTTAAGTATGCGTCCGTCGGTTTCGTATCCGAGATAGACTTCAGGAACTGCTGACTGGAACTCAGTTCAGTTATTGCAAGCTTAACCCTTTACACATACAACAACTCAGTTCAGTTATTGCAAGCTTAACCCTTTACACATACAACAACTCTGTTCAGTTATTGCAAGCTTAACCCTTTTCCACATACAACAACTCTGCAGTAGAAAACTTCGAAAACATCTAAGCTAAAATGTAGAAAATCTCTTTAAAAAATTGAAAAGAGTTAAAAACTTTATCGCAAAAGGAGAAATTTGCTCTGTATGGGAATGGATTAACTAACCATAAGTAATACATTGGTATTTCCCTATTTCCGTATATACCTCATTCTGTTTTACCAAAGCTTTCATTTCCACGTTTAATCCCAGTTAACCCTTTACCCCATACGCCGCATCTGCAGCAGACGTCTTTGGCATAACTATAGGAAAGTTTTATGTATGAAAAACGTATTATATATAAGAGTTTAAAATGACATGAGCGATCCTGTGATAAAACCAACATCATGGCCTTTGCGTTATGTATCGACCTAGATCAGCCTGCGCTGTCCGCGCAGACTGATCCGGGCCGACATATTCCGTCTAAGGGGTATAATGGTCTAGAGTTATGATTCCTGAAACAGAAAATCCACAGGAGGCGTAAAGTGCACATCCGGGTAAGCCTGTGCAGCATGCTTAGGCTGATCCGGGTCGATAGTTTACGCAGAGTCCATAATGTTGGTTTTCTCGCGAGTCGGCTCAAATGAGCAATTGTTACTTTTACAAATGCATTAGAAACGTCTACACTTGGGACAGGGTTAACTTTGTATTGACTCTGTCCCAGTTCAAACAGATACATTTATTCAATTTAATCTGTTATTGAAATATAAACACTCCAGTCCAGTACAAATGTGTTATTTGTTGTTCTAAGGTTTATCATGGCCGATCAAATTCAAAACGGTTTTCCCATTATAGATAGATCAAAACTGAATTATAGTACGAGGACCCTTTATCTACATGGTACTTCTTAACATTTTCTCTCATACGACAATTCTGCAGCTGACGACTTGAACAGTTTTTGTCAACAAATAGAAAATCTCATTAATTGAATGGATTACCAATGACTAAAAGTGGAAAACATTGTGGCAAAAGGAGGAATTGCACGTTTTGTATTGTTATTGAATTCCCTCACTGCCGAATTTCACAAAGTCGACTCTTCCATATTGTAAATTGGACCTTCTACCTTCGTCAAACAGGGACTTTGGTCATATTTAAAACTTGGCTTAACAATGCAGATTTTAGGAGAGACAGTTTGTTTCGAGCTGTCTTAACTAAATAATCCTGAATCTGCATTGTGTGCAAAAGACTTAAATTGCCTTTGGCAGCACACGAGGTAATGAGGATGCTATTTTATTTCATAAAGCATCGGTCACAGTCGATATTAAGCATAAATCTTTATGTTATGAATTGTTTATATTTTATGAAGCGAAAGGGTATGCATATTTAAGAACAGTCAGTATTCAAAGTGCGATTCGAAATAATGAAAACAGGTTGCAAGTGTAGATCCTATGTTAATATGAGCCATCCTGCGAGAAAACCAACTTTGTGAACTCTGCATAAAGTATCTACCCGGATCAGCCTGAGCATACCGCGCATGCTTACCCGAATAGACGCTTTTCGCCTCCTTTAGCTTTTCTGTTTCAGGAATCATAACTCTATATCTATTTGCCCCTGAGACGGAATGTATCGACTCGGGTCAGTCTGCACGGACAGCGCAGCCTGATCTGGATCTATACATTACGTAGAGGCCATAATGTTGGTTTTCTCACGTGACGGCTCATATGTATTTTACAGGCACCTAATTGTTTCCAAAACGTTTCCGAGATAAAACAAAAAAAGATTAAGATAGAAGATCTTGGGTCTGGCTGGTTATTGTTTTAGTCAGAATACTCGCCGACTAATCAGCTGTAAGCTTAACGAACATTTCTATTTTAGCTTACTCTGGAAAATCGTTTGTTCATTGAAAGTGGTGAACTATTTTTGATATACTTTAGAGAAAAGGGGTTAAAAGTGTTTGCATTAAATTTTATACTGCTCGCGTCTAATTCATTAACCGATTTCCCATATACAGACCATTTCTGACGCCTCTGCAGCAGACATCTTTTCCTTTTGTCACAATGTTTTTAATTATATTCAATAAGTATAATACACATTCATATTCTTGCCTCTGTAGCAGTTTTATTTTACATGGGAAATGATTAATTAACCAAAAACGTTAAAATCTTGACTAACCACAGAGCATATGTTTGGCAAGATTCGAAAACACGAGAGCATATGTTTCACGTAAAAGTAAATGATAGCAAAAACAAATAGCGATAAGTTTACGATATTTGTAGTTTTAAGTGTTTTAAAAACAAAACTCCTCTTTCGCATCAACTATGTCAATAAACTTTGACTTTTAACGTTTAATCATAAACTATGTTAGCACTCGTTATAAAGTAAAGACAAACATCTAAAGCAAGCTGATTTTTTTATTGGATTATTTGCAGCTAGAACGACTTAAGATACTTGAAGTAAAGGCGCGCTTTCCTGACTCTAAAGCTTTTGCCTTGGGGTTGCGTGTTTGAATATTGGTTCGTTTTATAACCATCGAAGTAATGATTGTAGTGAAAGCGAAAACGTTTATCAGTTGTTACTTTCGGTCGCATCGTAAAGTGCACCGAGAAGCTTTCAGGATGCCCGTACTAGGCATATATGCAATTATGGGGAAAGGGTTAAGAGGGTCTATGATGCCCGTACTAGAAGCTGCGGACTTACAAGAGAAGATCTTGATCGGACTGCACCGAATGACAGGCTGGTATGAATCTACGCCGAACGAAAAGTCCCGAAGGTCGTTTTTCACGTGACGTGACACACTATATGAATACAAACATGACCCTGTGTCACACAGCAGGGGGCCATAGCTTCTCCAATACGTCTTAGTATTACCGCACGCACGTAATGAAACACGCTAGGGATACACATGCAGCGTTTATCCGCTAGCTTTTTTTCAGGTTTGTTTTACATATTATTTTTGAACATTGAAAGTTCGGGTGATACTTCAATTTCTTTCACAGATCCGACAAGGCGTAACAGTTCCCGTAGAGACCGGCGATCAACTTTTGACTTGCTGCGTCTCAAAATGACATGGGTGTCAATTTCATCCTAACCTTTTTCCACATACAACATTTGACGGCATTGAACATATCTAAACACAACTATGAACAATCTATATAAAGGAATGTTGAATTAATTATTGTTGAAACATTGTAGCAAAAGAAGTAAGTGTTCATTGCGAGAAATTTCCTCTTTTGCCACAATGTTTTCAAAAGTCGTCTTCTGTAATGTGGTACTGAAGAATGCGTCATTGCGTAGAGGGTTAAAACAATAATCCGTTCATTATGTTCATGGTTCGTTAAATAAATCATATCACCAAAACATAGCATTGCAAATTGTCTTCTGTGTTTTAAATCATTTTGTTATGCATACACAAAGTAATTATTGTACTTGATTGTTTATTTGTTCTTACTTTCTCTAACGAATATATTACGCCATATAGAATGCCGTTTGTCGACTTCATTGATAAGACAAGATTTGATTGATTGGTTGCTATTTTACACCGCTTTCTACGCTTTTTAGTTATTTCACGACGTTTCCTGGGTAAGGTACCAGTACTACTGGTCCGTTTATCCCGCCACCAGTCAGAATAGCGGAATTACTCGTATTGCCACAAATACTTAAATACTTTCATCTACAGATTTGTTCATATAAGTCGTCTGCTGAATAATTGCTGTTTGTCGTTTAGGCAGATGTCTCGATAAAGAGGAGTACTTTGGTATTTACGTCCACAATATATCTCTTACTCATCAATCAAACCCTATGTTGTCGGTCCACAAAAGAATCGTCTCATCGAGTACCCACAACATAGGGGTTGGGTATCAAATAAGAATATAAGACAGTGAGGAATGACCCATTGTCTAGAGCTCAGGTATCCTCAAAACAAGTACCTCAACCGATCATGTCCGCGTTGACAGCGACTAACCACACCATTTGTCAAAACGGTGACGGTAATGGAACGTCAAATTAATTTTGCTTTTGTACATCTCTGATTTCCGAGAGAGATACCGTACTGAGTTTCAAGGGTTTAATCTTCTCAGATCTAGTATCGTCCGATCTATTTTAAATCCCGTTAAGTCCCTATTGTTGAATTTCCCTAAGTAGTCAACAAAAAACCAGTTATGACACCATTCAAAAACAAAGTCATAATCCTCTTTTTTTTTTCATTCTGGTACAGACGACTTCTGACGCCGAAGCTTCAGACGACATTTGAAAAGATTGCTTCAAAGGATGAAATTGTTCAGACGTAGAGAGTTTTTTTAATTGCATACATGTCGTAACGCCAAAATTAAGAGAAACGAGGTAAACATTTAATATCGTTTTAAACTGTTTTGATATGACCCGGCTTGGGATCGAACCCGACTGTCCCGCCCTCGAGTGGAACGATCAAACTTTTATTATCAACAAGGCTGTTAGTAAACGATTGCCTTCAATAACAGGAATTCAGTAGTCTTAACCCTTACCCTCATACGACAATTCTGCAGCAGACGTCTTTAAACATATTGTGTCAACAAATAGAACATCTCTATAATTGAATGGATAACCTATGACTAAAAGTGGAAAACATTGTGGCAAAAGGAGAAATCGCTCGTTTTGAGCAATTTATTTTTTCTCACTATGTTTTCAAAATAGCAGTCTGCTGCAGAGGCGCCAGAAAGCGTCTATATGAGGGAATGGGTTAAACCGAGGATGACTTTAGTGAGACTGATTTACAACCAAACACCCTTACTGTGTTTTAAAATCGTACGGCAGAATGTTTTCCTGGGCGCCATCTATCTATTCAAGTAATGCGCTTACTAAAAACTAAATTCTCTATTGAATGTGTTGTTTTTCTTGGAAAACAACATTTTACATTTTAAAACACGTGAACCCTTTCCCACATACAACAATGTATACCGTCAGCTGACGAGTTGAAAACATCTGGGCGTAAGTATGGAAACTCTCTTTAATGAAAGAAAAAATATTGAATAAAGTTGAAAACATTGTGTAGAAATTGTTCATTTTGAGAATTTGTTCTATTGGCACAATGTTTTAAAAGTTGTCTGTTACAGAGGCCGACATATTCCGTTTCAGGGGGATAGATGTATAAAGAAGTGATTCCTGAAACAGAAAATGCACAGGAGGCGAAAAATGTCTATCCGGGTTAGCCTGCACGGCACGTTAAGACTGATCCGGGTCGATACTTTACGCAGAGTCCACTCTGTTGGTTTTCTCGCGAGACGGCTCATATACAGTTTAAGACTTTACAAAAATAAAAACAACCGTAGGAACATACAAACATACACATCTAAAGCAGATAACCTTATTATACAATTGCATGGGAAGAAGCAATAACTTTCCAACCTGTTTGTAAGCACACACATTTCTTTCATTTGTCTCCCAGAAGTAACCTTTCATTTTGATTCCATATCAGTTTTCTTTGGATATATTTCAGTTTCGGAGAGTCGAACTCCAGTAAGTAGCAGTAAGTAGCAGACATCAGGTATAGGAACAGCCTACTACTATATGTAGGGGTCACGTTTATTTTTGTAAATGCATTCCTCTTCAAGTTTAATTTCCTTATGAAAAAACTCCTCGTGCTTAATTTGTACATGTAATGAGACGTTTTACAAAAGAACTTTAAACTACACTGTATCTTTATAGTACGATTAAACTTTAGAGACACTTAATGTATTTTGTATTCAATATACATGTAGTTTAAATTGTTCAGTTGCCTCTTATAGGAAATAAATAGGACTTAATCCTTCATCACAAATAGACGTTGTCTGACGCCTCTGAAGCAGAAGACTTAAGAAAACATTGTGGCAAAAGGAGAAATTGCTCATATTAGTCATAACGGACAATTTCTCCTTTTGCAACAGTGTTTTCAGCTCTATACATAATTTATATTTTTAAGATTTTCTACATTTTAACTGAGATATGTTAAAAGTCGTCTGCTGTAGATTTCTTAGGGTTAAACCATTATTGATATCTTTTTTAGACTTTCGTGTGATTTTAAACCTAACGAAATCTTAACAATGTGCAAGCATGGAGCCCAGGCATCAAATACATTGCTCTTATTTTATAAACAAATTGTTTTGCCGATTATTGGAGGTACATTTAGGCTGTTAAGTGCGATGAATTTGTTGAACCGAAAGGTTAACCCTTACCACACTTAAGGAATTTACAGCAGATGACTTTGAAAATATGTAGCTAAAAGCACGGACTATATTTATAAATGAAATTAGGGTTATAACATTGAGTTTGTAAACATTGTGGCAAACGGAGAAATGAAATTGGTTGCCATGAACAGTTTTTTCTCTTTGTCATAATGTTTTCATAACTTGTCTGGTGTAGACGCGTCCAAATACTGAATGTTGTAGAGGGTTAATTGAGTCGGGTTTAATGCCTTCAGTCATATCACGGCGTCCAAATGCTGAATGTTGTAGAGGGTTAATGATTGATTGAGTCGGGTTTAACGCCTTTTTCAACAATGTTTCAGTCATATCACGGCGACCATTTCACCTTCGTATGCGTTTCCTGGTTTTCCCACACCAGTACACCACACACAATACTTTCCAAGCAACTGGATGGTTTTCCACATAGACTGTTAAACAGCCCATTGTTGAAAGACGAATGAGAGAGGCTTAATGAATGGAAGTAGTTTCAACGCTGTATTACTAAGTCATCAAATACGTTGGAGTAATAGAAATCATAGAGAGCCTGAAGGTACAATCGTGCACAATCTGGTATACCATAAAGTAAGACCAAATGAGCAAGTGCGTGATAAAAGGTACAAATTGGCATTTCTGAACAGTGTAGGTCATCCCGTCCGCCTACTTAGTCCTACAAGAATCTTCACAAGTTGTCAGAATCTATAACAAGCTTGTGTAAGTAATGTGAGCCGTCCCGTGGGAAAACCAACATTGTGGTCTCTGCGTAAAGGATCGATCCGGATCAGCCTAAACATGGCGCACAGGCTTACCCGGACAGACACGTTTCGCCTCTTGTGGATTTTCTGTTTCAGGAATCATTTCTCTATACCTCT
>JAUELF010261671.1:0-20502 GCA_031471495.1 Clinocardium nuttallii | reverse complement strand
CTACATACATGAACTATACAGCAGGCGAAATTGAAAACAACTAGACAAAACTGTGAAGGCATGATCATATCGAAGGAAACAACAAAAAACAAGATATTCCGACTAGCTCATTCTGTAACAATACAGTCATTGTCTGAGAAAAGTGTTGTATTGAATACATCTTCGAGAAAGTCAGGAAACACACATGGGGTGAACTGGCTGTGATTTAACTGAAGTACCGCTGAAAGATTTTTATGCAATCGAATAATTAACCGCGACAATAAAATATGAGCCGTCCCGCGAGAAAACCAACATTGTGGCATCGGCGTAATGTGTCGACCAGATCAGCCTGTGCTGTCCGTGCAGACTGATCCGGGCCGACACATTCCGTCTCCGATGAGTAGGGGTTTAGAGTAATGGTTCCTGAAACAGAAAATCCACAAGAGGCAAAAAGTGTCTAACCGGGTAAGCCTGCGCAGCATTCTAAGGCTGATCAGGATCGACACTTTACGCAGAGACCACAATGTTGGTTTTCTTGCGAGACGTCTCATATGATAAATTGATGAACCGTTTCTAGTCTAGGCCTGATCATTTCTACATTTCACTTTTTAGCAAAGGTCTTAACCTCATTCTGGTCGACATAGAAACGGCATCTAGGGGTGAAGTATTTTAGAATGCAGTCGTTAAAATTAACTCGCCTTGAAACGAGGTGAACGTATCTACGTCAACACCGGCATGGATTCGGTTCAGAAGGTTAACCTACATGAATAGGCTCGAACTTGACAAAAAGAGAGGTCGTCCAAACATTGTGCTTTATCCCTTAACAATGTCAAGCATCTGCAGCAGACAACCTTAACAAAAACCATTGTGACAAAAGGAGAAGTTGCTTATGTTGAGTAATTTCTCCTTTTGACACAATATTTTCAACATTTTTTAATAATTGCATTTTTTCTAATTACAGAAACTTTCCATATATATGTACAGATGTGTTCAAATTCGTCTGATGCAGATTGTTTGTAGGTGGGAACGAGTAATAGTCGAAAGAGGGAGGAAATAACTGTTGATGCGAACAGGTATGGAATCATCAAACGTAAACACATATAATTAATATAATTTCACGAGTAAACTTATCTATTTGGAGATGCAAACGACAATTTGCATATCTGTAGCAGTAGACTCATGACACTATGTGGGAACGGGAGTATTTGCTTATAATGAACGATAACTCATTGTCCTACGGGGTTTTAACTCTGTCTTAATTCATGCTTCTAATTTTCCTAAGATTACAGTTTTTCCTAGGACTTTTTCCAAAGCAGGGGACTTCTTCAGATTCACATATTCAAAACAAAATATGTAACAAAGATATTTATTTCGTTCTACTGTATGGGTTTCGTAGTCCATTGACTTGTTTTGAATCGACAATGTTTTGTTTGAGGCAATGAGAATTTGCTGATTGTGAAGTATTTTGTATTTTCCAACAATGACTTTATAACCAGACATCTTGAAAGAGGGGACATCGTGTTATTATCGTAGAAAGATATAAGCCGTTTCACGAGATAACCAACATTATGGACTCTGGATTATGTATCGATCCAGATCAGCCTGCACATTCCGCACAGGCTAATCCGGGCCAACATTCCGTCTCATGGGGAAAGAGGTATAGAGTAATTATTCCTGAAGTAGAAAATCCACAGGAGGCGAAACATGTCTGTCCGGGAAAAGGAAAATTCAGGACTGAACTTGGTCTACATTAGTTTGAAATTAATGTATAAATCCGTGCCTATCAGGATGCACAACTATTGTATAAAGCATTATGAGGGCTTAACCCGTAACCAGTTTTATTCTCACAACAGACACAATCAACCCTGATTTTAACAGGTTCATGTTTTGACCAAAGAGGAGTGGTTAAATTATGAATTAAGTTCAGACTGCACGAATATGCAAGCTCATCGTGTTTTACATTGTTCAGTGACAATTTTTTTTAATGTGAATTGAAGTATTGCATAACGGAAACACACATGTCTGTTTAACCCCCTCTCCTTTCCCACATACAGCCCATCTATCTGCAGCAGACGTATTTAAAAATGTCTACTCAACAATATGGAAAATCTCTTTAATTGTAGGTATAATTACTGAAAAAAAATTGAAAACATTGTGGCAAAAGGATAAATTGCTGGTTTTGAGCAAGTTCTCATTTTGTCAGGATGTTTTCAGAAGTCGTCTGCTGCAGATGTGTCAACATGCGTCTATAGGAGAGAAAGGGTTAAAGACGTGCATATTAGATCAAGGTTTAGTGATAAATATATCAAGTGTTTGCATAATTAGGGCTATGACAGATAGCCTTCATTAGAATTTATTGAGGAATACAAAAACCGTATTTCACTAATTAATTTGACAAGTGTATACATCATTCCCCTATTTTAAACTTTGAACTAGTTCAAATTTATATAAAAATTAAATAAACTTTTCTGATTTTGGTTTACTAAATAGCCTTGAATTGAATCCAAACATAGTTCACGCTGTTTGCCGTTGCTGATGATGACGATGTTTTACGACCTTAATTATCTCTTCTAGTTGTTATCCATTTAACCTCTTCCGCTATAAAAGACATTCTGCAACAGACAACTTTAAAAATGTCTTGCCAAAAATATTGAAAATATCTTTAACTGAGAATCCTTTTAATAAATAGAGATGAAAACACCATTATGGGCAACTACTCCTTTTGTTACAATGATTTTAAAAGTTGTCTGCTGCATATATATGTCAAACATCGTCTGCAATTTACAAAGGGTTAAACGAGTGCCACCCATGTTGTATCCTATACAATTTCCAAACGTGAGTATTAATTGTGTTAAGTCGTCTGGTTAGAACACGTACGAGAAAAGTATTGTAATATCTTGTAAATTTGACATAAAGAGGTAATTATGAAGTTTAAAACACTGCGAGAAAAGGGTATATCTCATTCAAAGAACGTTCTCCTTTTTTACTCAATGTTTCAATATAAACGTTCTGCATCAAGTGAATAGGGTAATCATTGTGTGGTTTGTTAAAACCGAATCGTCTGATTAGACTCAGGTATACCCTTCCTAGTTGAAAATAATATTACTTTTATATAAAATATATATTTAACTTTTTCGATGTCAAAGGCAATTAAAATGCTATTGAAAACAATTGTTTGCCACTTAGACATAATATTTTACAAAATGTCTTGTTTGATGAGAAATAGAGCGGTCCAATATCCAACATGGAAGAGTCGACTTTGAGAAATTATGCAGTGAAAGAGTTATAGGATTCTACGACTGAGAATATAATATTGTTCAAATGTATTTTTTCCTTTTTTCATAAAAGCAGGCGCATCAAAAGTATTGTCTATCAGAGAAAATGGGAATATCCCTGTCACTCTTAAAAACGCATTGCAATACCTCTGTACAGTAAATTCATAATGAGAAATTTCTCCTTTTTCCAAAATGTTTGTATTTAATAATTACCTGTGTACTTTAATTTACATATATGTTTAATATTGTTTTCAATTCGTCTACTGCAGTTTCGTTGTATGCGGGACATTGCGATATGATACACATACTTGTTAATGGTTGGCATGTCTAGCCAGTTTCGTTGTATGTGGGACATTGCGATATGATACACATACTTGTTAATGGTTGGCATGTCTAGCCTGTTGATTAATATATGACCGTGACGTTTCCGAGACGAATGCGCTAATAATTCATTTGGATATTAATATAACATTTATAATGGATACCTCATAAAAATCGTGTCATGGTGCCAGATGACTCGTGCTAGCAGTTATATTACGCTCATGTTAAACAATTGACAACACGTGTTACCTAATATTCATAATGTTCGTTTTTTAGTTATATCACTGCGTTTCCCGGATAAGTTACCAATTCCACTGGTTCATTTATCCCGACTCCAGCTGGTCAGTCGTAATGCTAAACCCTACAGCCCTCTACGCCAAGGAGGAAAAGAAATTACTTCCATCTTAACAGTGTTTGGAATGTCCTAGTCGAGGACCTCCCACAGCCGAGGCGAACGTTATATACCACTACACCACAGAGGCGGTGTGTTCGTGGTTTTATTACTAGACCGATCTTAGACTATATTGTTCGAAACCGCAACTAGTTGTTTTGTGTTGGACAACTGTTTCACGTCGTTTCCAGTTATGTAACGGCGATTCCTGAATACTTTACCAGTACTACCAGTGTTATTCATCCGTAATTCAAACCGGTACTTGAATGGATTAATGTCGCGCATGAATCGGGAATCATTACTCTATACCTCTATCCCTCGAGACGGAATGTGTCGGCCCGGACCAGTCTGCGCGGACTGCGCAGGCTTATCTGGATCGATACATTACGCGAGACCATAATGTTGATTTTCTTGCTTGACGGCTCAAATGTCTTCATCAGTCTTCTATAAAATTCCTTCACACATCATCCTTGATCTAAGCGATGCTCTAAAACGTAATCATAGTGTTAACCGTGCAAGTGTATGAAAAACGGCCTTAAAACAATGTAGAAAACGGAATAATTGAACATCATCAGCAATTTCCTCCACCTTTTCCATCATTTTGATTGGAAAAGTATTTACTGCAGATGCAAATGTACACGTGGGAAAGGATTAAAGTATTGTGTAGCAGGATACGGGTTAGATGGAACCGATAAGCCCAAAAGGGTAAATTTAATTACAAACTGTAACGTTCAATTCGCTATTCGGAAGTAATCGACTGTGATGTGGGACGTTCCATGAGAAAACCAACATTGTGGACATTGCGTGAAGTATCGACCCGGATCAGCCTAAGCATGCCACGCAGGCTAACCCGGACAGACACTGTTAGCCTCCAGTGGATTTTCTGTCTCAGGAATCATTACTCTATACATCTACCCCCCTGAGACGGAATGTGTCGGCTGGATAATCCTGCGCAGGCTGATCCGGGTCGATACATGACGCAGAGTCCATAATGTTGGTTTTCTCGTGAAACGGCTCACATGGTTTTCCATTTTACTTGTCACGTGACTCTATCAATGTATGTGGTTGAAACTTGGTATGAAATCAAACCTGACACATGGCTTAATTATTCGGTGCACTGATTTAGTTCGTATCAGTGCATCTCAATGTGAACCCTTATCTCACTGGTTCGAGAGACTAGTAGTATCATCTCCATTGATGTTAAGCAAATCATTATAGGAAAATATAGTGTGGTCTATATAAGCCATTGTCTAATGAGTATCATACAGCGCATGTTATAATGTGCACGCTGATCTTCACTACATTGCTTCCAAATGTAATTGAGTGTGTAAATAGGCGTACGTATTTGTTCTATAAGTCGTATGCAGAAGAATAAGGGTTTAAAAACCTTAATATGTTTACATGTTTTCAATGTAGCAATAAGAACACAGCCGTATATCTCATCATCCAAGAAACCTTCCTAACGACACACAGGTACCATTTCACCGCAGTTCATTTATTGTACGAGCCCTGGGTTATCAAACCAATACTAGTATATTGTACTAGGAGGAAAAGTGCCTTGTTCTGGGGCTCTATTCAAATACCTCCACGAACGGGGATCGTGACCGAGATGCCCGGTTCCAAATCCTCCATCCTAACATTTTGTAATATAATTGAAGATGTCTTAACTTTATACATTTCGTTTATACCAATTTATGTATATGGATCGTTTGGATTCTTGGATGGCTTTTTAATTTGTTTTTATTTTAATGCTTTGCCGGGTCTCTTTAATGCATATAATTATGTCTATATATATAGCGGTGAAATAAACCTCTGTGTCAACAGATATTTTAAAAACTTTAAAACGTTGATGGCGTGTCTTTATTATGGGGTTTCATTGATACATTTAATTGTTTCATTATCTTGATTGTGTAACCAATCATTGTAAAGACAGACACGCCCTTATTAACCCCGATCCTGCTTACTCTTTATAACACAACTTACTAACAAAACTATACAATGCCTTTCCGATGTTAGACCAATATCCGCCCGCACAGTTGTGAGGTATAATCTTGATATACATTCATTAGTATAACCCCTTTCCCACATACAACAAATCTGCAGCAGATGACTTTGAAAACCTACCCGAAAATAATGTGAACTCCCTTCAAATTAAAGTACAATAATTGAATAGAGTTGAAAGCATGGTGACAAAAAGAGAAGTTGCTCGTTTTGAGCAATTTCTTCTTGTGTAGCCATGTTTTCATTGTGGCAAATTAAGAAATTTCTCGTAACAAGTAATTACACCTTTTGACACAATGTTGCTGCAGATGCATCACAATGTGCCTGCAAATGGGAACTGAATGGTTAAACGTCTTATCTTTGTATATGATGTTCATACACATTCATCAATTTCCGCTAAAGACACAATTCAACAGATAAAAAGAAGCAATTGTAGGAATTAAGTAAAGTCAAGATTGAATCATGAAATCCAAATATTTAAGCGTAGAATGTGCACACCGTAAAGTTATCAAAACTCACCAGTATTTTACAATTTGTGAAATTCGCATTGTTTAAAAGGAACCCGACTACATTTCAGATTCCCAGACTAGAAATATATGTAAACACGTGTCCTATATCAATACTAAAACAGCTGTACATGCGATACTTTCTTTTCTAGCGGGATAAGGGTTTTAAACGAAATGAAGTGCATGTCATGAGGCAAACGAAGCGACAAATTGAAATAAAAGGGCAGAATCCGGCGGATGTGAATTCCCCCCAAAGATGTGCATCAAGGCGTATACCTGCAGTTTTTTTATTTGATAAAACCTTGATAAATCATTGAGATACATGATTTAACCAGGCCGCACGACATTGGATTGTTCGTAATTTAACTCCCCTTTCCACTTAAGACACATTTTCCGAAGCAGACGACAAGGAATTTGTCTAGGGAAGTGAACATTATAAAAACTGAAAAGAGTTAAAAATATTATTCACTTAAGTTGTAATTGACCATTCTACACAAAGTTTCTCACCAAATGAGCCATCTCGCGAGAAAACCAACAGTATGGACTCTGCGTAAAGTGTCGACACTGATACGCCTAAGCATGCCGCGCTGGCTTACCCGAATAGACACTTTTCGCATCTTGTGGATTTTCTGTTTCGGTAATCACTACTATCTACCTTTATCTCCCTGAGACGGAATGTGTCAGCCTGGATCAGTTTGTGTGGACAGCGGATGATCTGGTCGATACATTAAGCAGATGCCATGATGTTCGTTTTTCTCGCGGGACGGCTCATATACTGCCTGCGTCTGAATGTGTCTGCATGTTGTAAAGGGCGTCAGCTGCACAGTCGTATTAAACCTTAAGTGTGTGTGTGTGTGTGTGTGTGTGTGTTGGGATACGTTCTCCATGATGGGACCATAGGACGTGTGCACGAACACTAGATAGCGAACAGATGAAGAGGTCTGATCTGGAGCGACAAAGCTCTGACTTCGAGTGCCAATGTGTATATCCATAACGAAACCCCATCGACTGTTTTTTTAAGAATACATTTTTGCTGATACAACTTTTTCTCGATTAGTTTTCCAAGAGTTATCTCCATTTGACCACTGAGACCGCTATATGTATTTGTGTCTCATGGTGATGTTTATTGAAACCCTTTCCCGCATATATACGTTTTCAGACGTCTTTGTGAAAGACGACATTTTAAAACATTGAATAAATAATAAATTTCTACTTTTGCAACAATGTTTTCAAATTCATTCAATAATCATTCTTTAAATTATAGATAGTTTCAATAGGTTTGTTTAGATATACATTGTATACATAGCTGTCTGCTGTAGATTTGTTGGATGTGGGGAACTATTGCAAAGCATCTACATCGTTGGTTCTAATTAATAGAGTATTAACCTATCAAACCACGGATAACGTCTACATCGTTGGTTCTAATTAATAGAGTATTAACCTATTAAACCACGGATAACGTCTACATCGTTGGTTCTAATTAATAGAGTATTAACCTATTAAACCTTTCCTATTGTAGACGCATTCTGACGCATCTGATGCAGACGACTTTTGAAACAATTGTCACAAAAGAAGAAAGTGCTCATAACGAGCAATTTCTACTTTTATTTCCATAGTTTTGACAAGACATTTACAAAATCGTTCATAGCTGATGGTTTGCTGTATGAAGGAAAGGGTTAACCTAAACTTCCAAGAAAATGTAAATATTTTATATAAATGATGAAGTAAAAGGGTTAAAAATAAACACCGAATCGAGCGTGAGGTCGTGTAGGTTACCTGTCCTTGTTAAATCAGTTGTACACACTTTTCTGGCTTCATACGACATCTAGGTCGTTAAAGTAGACAACTTTGGGGAGATAGTGTGGGGAAAGGAGAAATTGCACTAAAATCGAACAATTCCTGACTTGAACTCGGAGTATTTTCATTAGAGATTAAGTTAATGATGGTGTTCTGTTTGGTATTGGACATGATAAAGAGATCGACTTCTAGCTGCGAATGAAAATTGTACTGGTTTAGATTTTTAAATAATGTTTAATTATTAGCCCTTTTCCCCTTGAAGACGCATTTTGACACGTCTGTAATTTATGCCTTGTTATAATAAGATTAAAATGCCCATAACGAGGTGTTTTTTTTTTACTTTTGCGACAATATTTCTATATTTTCATAGATGTTTTCTATAAGCCGCCTGCTGCAGAGGTTTTATATGTGGACAAGGGTTAATGTTTTTTCAACACAATGCTCAACATAGACGGCTCAAAACATACCAACAGGGATGTATCTTGATAACGTTCGTTATGCATGTTATTAAATTCTATATTGTGGGTACTCATTGAGGCGCTCTCGACACTTGTGTTCAGTTATATCGCGACGTTCCCTCGATATTGTTTATTTTGACACACAAGCGAGTCAGTCGTGATGCTAACTCCACAATCTGTACCGTCAATGAAGAAAACACATTACTTCGATCTTTAAAATATTTGGTATGACCCGGTCGAGGACCGAACACGCGCCCTCCCGCACCCGAGGAAGATTCTCTACCACTACACCACCGATTGCGTCATGTAATAAGGGAGAGGTTATGGGGGAACATATAAGTCAACGCCCCCTTTATCCACGGCTCTGAATTGAAGTGAACGGTAACAGACCCTGTAGAACGACTTCCCGCCATAGAGTAGTATCGGCAGGCTAGATCAAGTTGCCGTATAATTTGTATTTGTTTGATGATTGAATTGACCAGTGTATCAAACCACGAGATAGGGGTGACTTTAAGGCCACCAGCCACCCTCTTAACGTTATTAACTCTTTTCCACATATAAACCTTTTCGGAAGCCTCTGCAGCAGACTGTTTCGAAAACATTTTCACGAAAGGAGTAATTGGTCAAAATGAGAGATGTCTTATTTTGTCGCAATGTTATTTTAACGTTTTTCAGTAATCATATATAACTTTATAGAGAGTTTCAATATTTTTGCCAAGATGTTTTAAAAGACGTCTGCTGAAAAGAAATACGTGGGAAAAGGTTAACTCTTTTCTCAGCTCGTCCATACTACTTCTCACGCATCTGATGCACAGAACGTATGACATGACTGTGTGCGGGAAAAGTGAGAGATGTTGCTCATATTGATCAGTTTCTCCTTTTCTTATGATGTTTTCAGTTTAGTTTCCAACACAATATCCCTGTTTCTTTGAAATGTTACGTATGTTTCCTTAGATGTTTCTCAACACAGACGAATCTTAACATATAATTTACAAACAGGAAAGGGTTAACCCTTTCTCTCATATAGACGCTTTTTGACGCCTCTGAAGCAGACAGCTTTTTGAAAACAAAGTGACAAAAGAAGAAATTGCACAAAACGTGCAATTTCTCTTTTTGTAACAATGTTTTCCACTTTAAGTCATAGGTAATCATTCGATTATAGAGATTTTCTATTTTTTAACAAAATATGTTCAAAGTCGTCTGCTGCAGAATTGTCGTATGAGGAAAAGGGTTAAATCTTTGACCACCGTATTGTCTATTCAAGTCTGACTATCGGTTGTGTAAGACCAGTGTGTTACTTCTGTTATGTTACATAACACTTACTATTTGACCAATGGTTTACAGATGATGAAGTATATGATTAATCAAGAGACTAACACAACCCAATCATCCCTTCCACACCCCAGAGTCCCCAACACTAAACTAACACACACACATACATGTCCTGTGTAAATTAGTTTCCACGCATTGACTTTGATAATATCTAGAGAAACATATTACAATCTTTATAAAGAAATGTATAATTATTGAACATTACGGCAAAAGCCGCAAGCTACAATTACATCAGCTTGCGTCTGTTTGGTGATTTCCAAAGATGAAAACTTAAACTCAGCGAAAAGCACTAGGAATATGTCTTAGACATTGGGAAACGTGTGTTACAAGTTACTTCATATAATCCATATAACATATGACGGGGCAGAGATCGAGATAAGGGGCGTTTTGAATGTTCTTAAATCCTTATTTGACCCTCTAATCATATGCTGTGGGTACTCAAAAGAATCGTCTCACTGAGACGATTTGTTTTAGTACCCACACGATAGGGTTTGCTTCAATAACAAGAGAGAAATTGTGGAGAAAAGAGATGAATACCCCTCCTATCCATACACATACAAGGGGTGTACGAACAATTTAAAGAAAATATCATTGCTCCTTAAATAATTTCATTATTGTTTTACTGTAAAGAAACTATAGAGGAACAAAGTCTTCTTACATAATGTGTCGAAGAAGTTTCATCTATATGACATACGAGCCGTCCCGCGAGAAAACCAACATTGTGAACTCTGCGTAAAGTATCGACCCGGATCAGCTGAAGCATGCCGCGCAGGCTAACCCGGAGAGACACTGTTCGCTTCCTGTTGATTTTCTGTTTCAGCAATCATTATTCAATACCGCTACCCTCCTAAGTCGGAATGTGTCGGCCCGGATCAATATCCACGGACTGCGCAGGCTGATCTGGGTCGAAACAATACCCACAGGCAATAACTTTGGTTTTCTCTCAGGACGGCTCAAAATAGTATATCTCCTATTACTGAATCTTATGTTGTGGTCGAGTCTTTAGCGAACCACACTATCGGGTTTGGTTGTCAAATATGGATGACATTCGCCTCTTATTTAGTGTCATGCTTCGGTATGACATGGGCATAGAAGAATTGCATAACAACAACTCGACTGACCATCTATCAAGTAGTCTAAATGTATTTGGTTATGGTTTTAACGGTTTTGTCCAAACTGTATTGAGTATAAGAATTGATCTGAAAATAGCTACTTCACTTGACGTTAAATTAAAGGTTTGATACGGTCTTAACCCTTTCCCAATTGCAGACGCATTTTTAACGCAATAGCAGCAGACGACTTTTGAAAACATTGTGGACAAAGGCGAATTGCTCATGATGAGCAAATCCTCCTTTCGCACTATTTTATTTAACAATTAAACTATCTTTTATGGAGATTTCTCAGATTTGTGTCACCATGTTTTCAAAGCCGTCTTCTAAGTTTTTGAATCTTGGTCCACATTTACAGTTACTCATTTATTTAACTATATTTGAAAACTAAATAAATGTACCAAAAAGTGTAAAAAGTAAATCAAGGATGAAACAAAAACCTATCATAGGATTTGAGCGGGATGAGGGTTAACAATGGGTGGACTAATGCAGTGCACGAAGTGTAAATCCGAATCTCCTCCCATTCGTCCAAATTACAGACTCCGCGGACATAAAAGATTCATTTCCTAATTTTAAGCCTACTCGCTTTCATACATTAACTATAGCTTGAAGACAGATATATTAAATCGTTCGAACTTCTGTCCTTTATCTGTCCATTCCGTGACCCCAAGTTTTCATTTTTACATAGATATGGGGAAAATCACTTTTTTAACCGCTTTGAAATCATCGAGGATGAACATAATTACATTGAAAGTTCGAAATATCAAATCAAATCAAAGCAAGATGGTTAATAAGCATCTTTTCAAACTATACACTCGTAATTACATTAGTATCGTGAGGGCGCTATACGTGTCGATGGTCAATCCAAACTCAAAATTGCAGTCTTTTTACAAAATGGACAGAAGGCGAAGTAATTTGATACCATGTTCACTTGATGTACATTTACATTGACGTTCAAATCAAAATCGGACATTAGAAAATGTATTTTCGGGAGAAACAAATGTAATTCGCGCTCTTCAAGGCCGCTGTGATAGTACTGGTTGTTGTAAACAGGGCGTATTTTGTATTTTTTGCTATAAGCATATTGTTTGTTTACCACAATAAAACATTTGTATTGTATTGTATTGTTTTGTATTGTATAACTGCAATCAATCAATCAATCAATCATGCAAATAAAACGCTCATTTCGCTTTCACGTAAGGTAGTAGAAGATATGAACTTTCAAGTTGAGCCATGCACATTTTTGCAATGAGAAAACGATAATGAAACGTCTTTGTATTGTGACAGAGGCGGCCAAATTAAAACCCTATACACCCAACATTAGATTTGTCAATTTAGGGCTTCAATTTGATCAGCATGTATTGCTGTGACTTTTCATTAACCCTTATCAAATTCAGCAAATCAGCAGCAAACGACTTTGAAATTATCTTCGCATATATATGGAAAATCTCTTAAAATAAAAGTACGGGTATTACCAAAAAATGAAAGCATTTTGGCAAAAGGAAAAACAAATATAAACAATTTATTCTTTTATCACAATGTTTTTCAGATGAGTGTTCTGCTCCGCATGCGTCGGAAAGCGTCTCCAAGCGGGAAAGGGTTAACATTGTGTGTCCAGTTTTTTTCTCAAAAGGAAGAAGTATTATGTCCAATACCAAACAGAACACCATCATTAACTTAATCTCTAATGAAAATACTCCGAGTTCAAGTCAGGTCATAAGACATGGGTGGGGTCTAGCTAAACTGTTCACCTGATCGCGACTTTTTATAATGGTAGTAATTGCTTTTCCTCCTTGGCGCTTATGATTGTTGAGTTAGCATTACGACTGACCCGCAGGTGTCAGGAAGCATGGACAAATACTAATGGTAACTTACCTAGTAAATGTCGTGATATTACTGAAGTGCAAACATCTATGGGAAACTATTAACGTCTGCAAATGTATTTCACAACACAGAAATGAAAACATTTGGGCAATCGATAAATTATCATATTTTAAAGCGTTTTTTCGTTTTCCAAAGCTTTCAAAAGTCGTCTGTTGAACCTGCGTTCCAAGTCATCTGTGTTTGTAAAAGGTGAACCATTCCAGATTGGATTACCTCCCTTTGACTATCTTATTCATAGAATATCGCCATTTCACGAGCCATATTTCTCTAAAACAATCGACACTTAACGCCTGTGCAGCAGACGTCTTGTGAAAACATTTCGGGAAAAAGGAGAAATTGTTCATGATGAGAATTTTCTCCTTTGGCCACAATGTTTTCAAATTGATCAGTTATATCACGGCGGTCACTTCGTTCACCTACTCTTCTGTTTCCTGGCGTTGTCACACCAGTCCTACGCACTTCTTTGGTACATGAATGACACGACACATTGACTTTTATCGAACGCCAGAAAGAATGGCTTGGGATCGTTTGAATTGACAGCCCGCATCGTTACCGACTGAGCCAGCGGGCTTGGTTAGCGATTTATAAGAATAAGATGGAGGTTGGAAGAAATTGTAAGACAATATAAATATATATGTTTAAGCAAACCTAAGGGTTTGAACAGACTACAAGGATTGCATACTATGCACAGATAATTGATGTTTTACGCTACATAAACTGTGCATTTTAGGTGATTATGCCCGTGCATGTTTCACGTTTGTACTAACATGAAAATACCATAAACAAACCCTTCATTTATTTTTATGCAGTTTTAACTTTTACTAATATGTTTTACATGATTGTGTAAAAAGTATTTGAAACTTCCATCAATGACCATCAATGTCTGTTTACTGTATTACCAACCAGTAAATGCGCTAAAGATATGGGAAGGTCCAAATGTGTGATCCGCTTACCCCGAACTCGAGCCCACGTCCATTTAATCACACGGTCGACACTCTTCCCCCTTTGTTCCATTGACTCCCACTGTTTTATTTTGCATGTCACAAATATATAAATGTACAGGGAAAAACAACAACCGGTAATCTTTGAAGATAAATGCATGACTTCAAATTGCCTCGCACAATAAGTAACACACTCGCTTATCTGACTGGCGGTGGGCCGATAAGATGAACCGTCCCACGAGAAAACCAACATAATGACTTGGCGTAATGTATCGACGCAGATCGGCCTGCGCAATTCGCGCAGGCTAATCCGGGCTGACACATTCCGTCTCAGGTGAATAGAGGTATAGAGTAATGATTCCTGGAACAGAAAATCCACAGGAGGCGAAACGTGTCTGTCCAGGCTAGCCTGCGCGGCATGCTTAGGCTGATCCGGGTGAATACTTTACGCAGAGTCCACAGTGTTGGTTTTCTCGTGGGACGGCTCAGATCTCTATCGTCTAATACAATACAATCGACTTTTACAACCTGTAACAAACGTTACTGAACGGTAACCGAGCAGATTTATAACTTCTCCGAGATTCAAGTTTAAACAACACGCAGGTTTAAAAGGTCATTCATTTAAAACCTTATCCTGCGTTAATTGTGACTTGGGCAGACTACTGTAAATATTTCATATGAAATAAAGGGCAAAGTAGATGTATGTAGATTGGGGGAACACGAACTGCTGCTACAGATAATGCTAATCCTTCCCAACATATAATACAGCAGACGACTTTTATAATACTAGTAAAATATGTGGAAACTCTATATAAATGAAATTTATATTATTGAACACAATTTAAAACATTGTCGCGAAATGAGAAAAAATCGAAATGAGTCATTTCTCATTTTGCCACACTGTTTTCAAAAGAGGACTGATGCAGAGGCGTCAGACAATGTCTATTTATGGGAATTGTTTAACAAAATTAGCTTAAGTCAGCATATTCAGAAGAGTTTCGTGTTTTTTTGTTTGTTTTTTCAATCCTTAATCCTCTACCACATCCATTATACGGAATAAACTTATCGGATTCTTTAGAAATAGACAAGGACTGATCCCACCAATTTATTCTGAGTATGTTATTTATGTTATCTTTGAAAACCTACAAAATAATTGTAGCAACTAACTAGTGTACCGGGATCGTAACAACCCGCTTTACCTACGTTTCGTTAAACATTGATTGATTTACTTGTAAAACGGGGCTTTTGAACTATTTTAATATGTATTTTAACGCGATATTACCCTTTCTAACTTGCAAACGCATTTGCTACTGACGACTTATGAAAACATGTTGGCAAATGGATGGGTGACATTGCTCTTTATGGGATCCGTTCCCATATACTCATTTC
This sequence comes from Clinocardium nuttallii, assembly GCA_031471495.1. Taxonomy (NCBI): domain Eukaryota; kingdom Metazoa; phylum Mollusca; class Bivalvia; order Cardiida; family Cardiidae; genus Clinocardium; species Clinocardium nuttallii. The sequence goes on along the minus strand of JAUELF010261671.1, from coordinate 5,119 downwards.
GAAAAAGGGAAATAAGAAATCTCTATAAATAAGAAACAATTATGGAAAAAGTTGGGGAAAAAAATAGCTAAAGGAGAAAATTGCTTATCATGAGTAATTTCTCCTTCTTTTATAATAATGATTTTAAATGGCTCTGCTACAGATAAGAGCCTCCCCGTGAGAAAACCAACATTATGGCATCTTCGTAATGTATCGACCCAGATCAGCCGGAGCATCCGCGCAGACTGATCCGGGCCGACACATTCCGTCTCAAAAAGATAAAGGTATTGAGTCATGATTCCTGAAACAGAAAATCTACAGGAGGTGAAAGGTGTATGTCCGAGTTAGCCTGTGCGGCTTGCTTATGCTGATTCGGGTCTATACTTTACGCAGAGTCCACAATATAGGTTTCTCGCGGGAGCGGCTCATATGTCGAATGAATCTGTAAGCAAGAAATCAGTCCTATTATCGTAATCGATATAAATTAACCCGCTGAATTCCTGAAAGCGATACATTCCCTCATGTTGACAAGTTCTTACATCTGGTGGTTTCCACTAAAAACGGATAAATGAATACCGACAAAGTGTAGACCAGAATCAGATTGCAAGAATATGCATTCTGATCCTACTCTTCATTGTTCGATGTCTTTTTCCCCAAAAAGTGCATAGTAAGATCGGGGAAATGCTGATTTTTTAAATTGAGTATCTTGGAACAAATGAAACAATTTAAAGAGGGTACGATTAAAGAAATCCACCCTTAATGAATTTCTAGATGTAGTGTAGGTAAAGATATTTTGGCTAAGTAGGTTAACGGTTTTTTCTCTCAAAATCTTCTTACAAGCTTACTTATTGACAAACAGTGCAGATGGATATCAGACTGCGCGGATGTGAAAGATGATCTGGATTTACAGTGGTAGCAAATGACCTCTTGTTCGTGATTTCCCGAAAGACCGCTCAAATATTCAAGCAATGCTATTCTAACAGGGTGGTCAAGAGCAACTGACCAAGTTAAGTGACCACTGGCCAGATAACAGACAGTTTTATAATACAATGTAATTAATATGGATATTAATCGTTCCCACACAGCGTGTGGTATTTCCTCTGGGTCATTAATCCATTTATGATGAGGACGCGCTTTTTGCAAGAAGGTAAACACGCTGTGAATATGTTGTGTTCTTTAGGTAAAGCAGGATCCCCTTCTCAAGTGTATCATTTTAAAAATAGAGTTTGTTAACCTGCATTTTCTGTATTTTAACCACAACATTTCCTTATATTTGATATGTAAGCTAATAAACTATTATAGTTGATTGATTAGGCATATGATATATATCGTTTTTGATTCGAACTATCTGTTGTATTGCGGACCGGGGGCCTTATATCCGAATACACCCTTGTTCATGTTATTACTCATTCCCAAACACAGACGGTTTTTGGACGCCTCTGCAGTAGACGAATTTTGAAATCATTGTGGTGAAAGGAAAGGAGAAATTGCTCATGATAAGCAATTTCTCCTTTCCTTTCACCACAATGATTTCAACTCTATTCAATAATCATACTATACTATCATTTAAAGAGATTTTGTACATTTTGGACTTGACAATTTCAAAGTCGTCTGCTGCAGATTTCTTGGATGGGGGAAAGGATAAGATTAGATTGGAAACTTATATGAGCCAGTCCCTGTCAAAACATACAAGTAGACCATTGTGAACCTAAACTGAGAACGTACACCTTGCAGAACTGTCATCGTGTACCCTTTCCCTTGGAAGGTGATTGTTTGATTGAATCGTGTTCAAGTTAACGCCGTTTTCAAAAAGTACATCAGTTATATCCAGTCATATAAAGTTCACCAACTCATTATTTCCTGGCCCTATGACGGTCTATAACCAGGGAGGTAGATACAGGGACGTATATAAGCTACGTCCCCATCTATAACGTCAGAAATATTTACCAAACATTATAGATACTTGATAGTACAATTAGTCGTTGCTATCTTTTAACATAACAAAATATATATATGTCTTACTTAAAAGTTGAGAGATATCTTTATTTGAGAGAGCTATCACACAAATACACATCGTGCTGGAAATAGTGCATCTCACATTTATTACGTTTCAATGTTTAAGGATGACTCTAACAAATCACCTCACGATTTGTTTGAAAGCAATTTGACCACATAAACATCCTAAGATATGATAACCGTAAACTGTTAAACAAAATATGACCGTAATATTTACGTTGACAAAACAAATTGGGTTTCGCCTATTTCCGCTTGCGGTCAGCTTATAGTATATCCTCTGACCACACCATGTCACTGGAAAACATACATTTTGGTATAAACTAGAGTGCGTGAAGGAATACGAATGTTGCTTGCTAATACGAACGTAAATGAGACCATGACAGAAAGAACGACGGACGGACAGACGGCCGGAAATGATCCATGCGTAAACTGTTGAGCCACGTCACACGAAAATCCTCATTGGCTACGAGCGGTTAACTGATTTAGGTTTAATGCAGTTTTCAACAATGTTTCAGTCATATCACGGTACTACGTTCACCTATCAATACCCTGGCTTTACCATAGCAGTTTACCACACATCAGTCTTACCACACAACTGGCCCAATTAGACTGTAACTGTAAGCCCATTGGTGGGAGACGAATTGTCAAACGTCGAATAGAAGGTTGGCCGAGCTTGGGATAGAACTCACAATCGCTTAATTGACAAACTGTCTCGTTACCGACTAAGCTACCCGACCAGTTGTATTCATTCTGATCATCCTACACAGTCATTTTTATCATCCTACAGTCATTCTGATCATCCTACAGTCATTTTGATTGATCTTGCGCTGCACTGTTTGCCATTTAGTTACTTGTGTTTTTAAACAAACTTATTAAAAAATGTACATAGGGGTCAGATTTCATGAGTGCACAGTAACGTGTTTGTCAACGTTTGTCTTGAAAATGCTGAGCTCAGTTTTTCCGGAGAACGCTAGATATATGAGCCATTCCATGAGAAAACGAACATGATAGACTCTGCATAATGTATCGACCCAGATCAGCCTGAGTAAAGTACGGTTCATTTACACCTTACAAATTACCCCTCGGTAGTTTAGTGGTAGAGCGTTCGCCTCGAGTTTTGGAAATGGCGGGTTTAATCCCGACCTAACCAACCCAAAAACTTTATAAATAGTATTTATGGCTTTCTCTCCTTGGGACTCATACTTGTAAGGCTAGCAATACGACTGACTTTCCAGTATCAGGATACTCGCACTAAACAAACTTATTACGCACACAAGAAATGCCGAGATATAAACGAAATAATGTTGATAGCGGCATAAACACCATATAAAATAATACTGATTTCCTAAAGCACGGCTCATATACACGTGTCAAGGCTTGTTTTACCCCGACGCGGGTTGTTTATAGGTGGTTTTAACCTTCTCTGCGTCAGTAAAATACCTACATAGGTAGATAAAAGTGCATTCTTATATACAAACACATAGATAAGTGATGAGATATGCAGAAACACAGACAGACAGGCAGACAGACACATAGCTTGTATTGCTAGTTACACAACTATTCAGTATATATTAAACCCTGGGATTAGTAGGCAATTTCACCCTTAACCTTATATATTCAATGCAGATCTTATGCTCCTCAATTCGGAGTAAAGAAACATAAAATGAGCCGTCAACATTATGGCATCTGCGTAATGTATCGACAAAGATCAGCCTGCGCTGTCTGCGCAGACTGATCCGGGCCGACACATTCCGTCTCAGGGGGATAGATATATAGAGAACTGGTTCCTGAAACAGAAAATCCATAGGAGGCGAAACGTGTCTGTCCGAGTTAGCCTGCACCGCATGCTTATGCGGATCCGGGTTGACACTTTACGCAGAGTCCATACTGTTGGTTTTCTCGCGAGACGGCTCAAATTGTGATCTTAAAATGATATTAATAGTCTGGATAGGTAGACATTGCAGGGCGTTCGGTCATCATATCGATTTTACGACATGTTAACCCTTTCCCACATACAACTCTACATCAGAGGACTTCAAAACCATGATAAATCTATATAAATGTGAGTGAAAAGAGTTGACAAATGTGTAGCATAAGGAGGAATTGATTATTAGAAATGTCTTCTGTTGCCACATTGTTTTCAAAAGGCGTCTACTGCAGAGGCGTCATATAGCACTGTTGCAAAGAGACAAATTCCCTTCTTGTCCCAATACTGTCAAGAGTCGCCTGCTGCGGTATGGTCAAAAAGCGTGTGCATTTAGAAATGTATTAATGTATCAGTAATACGACAGATATTGCTGGGGGAAATGCATCTTAACTACTCCTTATTTAGGCATCTACATTAAACTTCAATTATACAATCCGTATTATACTATCCGTGGACAGTAAAGTGAAAACATTAAATATTTCGCTGCCAAAGGCAGTTGAAGGCTTTTGCAAACAATGCAAATTCAGGCGAGAGTGCTCGTAACGAGCTGTCTCTTCGGAAATATACATTGTTTGCTATTTAGATATTAAATTTAACCAAAATTCTCTTTGGACGAAAAATGGAGTGGTTCAATTTTCAACAATGAAGAATGGACTTTGTGAAATTCGGTAGTGGAATGGTTAATCTAAAGCGATGCAAAGTATCTTATAATACCATGTCGTCAAACCAGCTTGACATACACAGATTAGCATGAAATACAATTTAAGAAGCTGTTGAACATTATTCACATTTTTCAAATATTCACCTGTCATTTAAACCGCACGTTTAACATAGATAAGGCAAAGTACGGGGACTTTCTAAACTGTCACATTATATAACCCTCAACCCTCTCTCCTTAAAGATTATATTTGTCGCCCTTACAAAAAACGTATGATTTGTGAAAACATTGAAGGAAAATGGAGACATTTCTAAAAACGACAAGGGTCTTCATTCTCACACTGCATTAACCCTGCTTAGAAATGATTGGTTTAAATCAAACTCCGTTTTCAACTATATGTCAAGTTCAATCTAATCATGTATGCCTTGGCTCTTTCGTACCAGAACGTCACATAATATAGCATTGTTGAACCGTAATTTTCACACAAACGAATATGTCACACGTGTGACATATTCGTACGAATTCATCACACGTGTGTG
>JAUELF010261660.1:0-11306 GCA_031471495.1 Clinocardium nuttallii | reverse complement strand
GAATCGACATAGTTCTATGATAGGTCATCGTCTAAAGTAAACAATGGCCCCATGTGTGGCCGAATCGACATAGTTCTTTTATAGCTATCCGTCTAAAGTAAACACAGGCCCTATGTGTGGCCGAATCGACATAGTTCTATGATAGGTCATCGTCTAAAGTAAACAATGGCCCCATGTGTGGCCGAATCGACATAGTTCTTTTATAGCTATCCGTCTAAAGTAAACACAGGCCCTATGTGTGGCCGAATCGACATAGTTCTATGATAGGTCATCGTCTAAAGTAAACAATGGCCCCATGTGTGGCCGAATCGACATAGTTCTATTATAGATATCCGTCTAAAGTAAACAAGGGCCCCATGTGTGGCCGAATCGACACAGCGGCATCCTGGTTCTTTTAAACTATTTTCGGTTGATCTAATTATAATCCGTTTAATCTAATCCGAGAGATTATTATGCGACAAAATACTAATGAGTATTCTCTATTACACGCACTATTGTATTCTTTGTGTAATATAATAATCTAAATATATACATCGGAGCACGTTTCGAGTTGTTCTTTGTTTGTCAATGACTTAATTTATATTTAGATCTGGTAACGATTCTACAGATTTAATCCAAATGCGAATATGAATTGAACCATACTGAGAGTGTTGTTCGAGCGTAAACCTTGCCACTTTATTTGTATGCATACACTGTTATGTAATGTATATATATAATGTTTACAAAGTTATAAAACTTTTGAATATACATTTTTAATTATTTTATGTCATTATATTGTGTAAGGGTTGCAGGTTAGGATGAATTTATCAATAAGAACATTCTCATCTCCTATATTTCTAACACTTGAAGTATATTTACTAACCTCGAACAATTCTTCCGTACATTTATTATTTTCTACGAATGTTTTCAAATTTTCTTTCAGATGATAGGCATTGACTCTGATATAAGTTTGTTAATTTAAACGAGAACTATTTGATGAAACTCTATTTTGTTTCCTAATATTGTTATATCATAAGGTCCATCTTTGTTTGATCTTCAAATATTGGATATAAATAATAAATAAATAGAAAATACGGAAAAAGCAGCATTGTAACAACCGAACTTTTATAAATACATAATGCATGTTGCAAAATACACTCATGGATAGACATCGCAAAATTAACAAAACAAATCAATAATAATTTATATATATCATAAAATGCCGACTGATATATAATGTTGGATGTTTTGTAATAATCATGTCTCTGGGGTCAAACAGTAATGAACAAAAAGACTAAGTAAAATTGAGGAGAATACATTTAAGCGATTGATGATAGAATAAATAAGAAAGTGTGTGTCTAAAACAATTATTTGACCTACATTACTTCAATTGTCATTGTTCGATTTCCTGTTAAAAGTTCTAATTTGACTTTAAATACGTCTATTTCCTGTTCTACTCTTATTGTTTTGTTTTGGGTTTTTTAAGATAAAACCATAAATATGTTAAACCTTTGTAATTGATTTGTGTAATTATTTTTTAAAAATACCGAATTTCTTAGACGCAGTACGTTACAAGTAACAGCGTCATGTTACGAATACACACTTTCTCTTAATCCTTTATATCCTGTTTGAGATTGGTAAAGTATAAAGAATGTTAGCACAGTTAATACAAAACAAACTAACCTTCATAGTTTAAGTATTAACGAATAAATCTTCTTAATTCATTGTTTGATGCAATTAGTGTTTTACACCATTTTCAACATTATTTAATTCATATAACAGCGACAGCTACCTTATTCGTGATCCCTGGGTAAAAAAGAAATCAGTACTAGGCTAGGACATTTGGTTGACCCCCACGGCTGGGTATCGAACCTTGGACGCCCGGTTCCAAAACCTCGATGCTAATTACTCGGCCACAGCGGATTCCAACAGCTCTAATTTAAAGGACTCGTTAACAAAATTGAGTCACAAACAGAAATGTGTTCTAGATGTTTACCTCTGGAAACGTTTTCAATCAAAGCACTGAAAGTGCTGAAAGCAAGGGGCTAATCGCAAATTACATTTGGACATGTAATTACCGATCCCGACAGTTTAACAAGAACACTTTACAATTGCACTTTGCTATGTCCATATATTTAATGATATATAAATTGAAAGCAAAATACTGTACAGAGGTCTACAGATATACTCAAATTGGACAACAAATAACTCGCTTTTTAGCACACCTCCTGGTTTACAATGGATTTTATTCGGGTTTATTTATGCAATCAACAAATAAACATGTCATATCAAAATCAAAAGAAGGTCTCTGCTTACAATGAGAAATAAATTGAGAGTCTAATTTATAAATGAAAGCAGAAACAGATGCCTGTGTGTTCTACATTTTATACAACTTACATATTGTTAAAAGCAACGTAAAACATTATACACACAAACTAATCATTTCATAATGGGGTTTAGCAAAGCATTGGTGAAAGATTTAATGCAACATTTTGAGGGAGTTGGTTACAGAGGTGCCAAAGGAAGTTTTTACCACTGATATAAGGAATTCATAATAGTGGTTAGTTAACTTGGTGGGATATCAACCGGTAAATTGATTAGATTTGACATGACTGACGCCATAGAAAGAACTACAAAAAATGTGTTGTTAATATATATGAATAAGATAATTGTAAATGAAAGATGCATTTCTGCGATGTCAACAAACGAATTCATGGAAACATAAAAACATATCTGTGAATCGAGATGAAGCAGATTTTCGATTCCGAGTCGAACATTATTGTTTACAGGTAGACAAGTCCCAGGGGTTAAATATATACCAAAAAAAGAATTAAAACATTGAAATAAGAAGTCACTTATGGTTGATATAACAATTTTACATGCTTTGTATTAAATAAACAAAGACATATGACCTATTTTTATTCGTTATACAAAATTCTTTACACATTTGTCACCCTTTGTCTTTACAGATTTGAACTGCCGTAAACCGTCTCCTAGAACGATTTTCAGCTTCCGGGTTAGTAGTTGGTGCTTGGGCAGGGCTAGCTTTTTGATTGTGAGAATTTTAAGACGTGAGAATCGTACGAAACAGGTACCTCTAAACAACCAATCATTTAGTTAATTAAACAATACAGTTACCAAAGGTCACGTGAAATTCAGCGTGTATATATAAACTCAATATAATTGAATTTTGGAGTGGTGTGGATGGTGAAGTGGTAAAACGGCCTTCTTTGATATACTACGTTTTATTGTTTTAATGACGGATTATTTGATATACCACGTTTTATTGTTTTAATGACGGATTATTTGATATACCACGTTTCATTGTTTTAATGACGGATTATATGGCGGTACGATACTGTAGACATGGATACTCTAGAACCAGCACAATCATGTTTAAGAAATATTCCACAGATGTATGTGCTTTCATTGACATTATATACAATCTACGAATAGTAAGACATCTCTCTGAACCGAATGGTGTTCAGTAAGGGAGACCTACTATAAACAAATATATTTGAATGCCGATATTGTAATAAGACATTATGGACCGATTCCAGATTCGATTCGTTGAGAACCTTTGGAATTATCCTACTATAGCAATTGGCTAAACATTGGAATCATACCGCAATGAAAGGTCAAATGATGCTCAAATGAGACATGAATCATAGATTTCATTACTGAGAATTTATAGAGATATAAATACAGATCTGTATCCATTGCCTCTGGAACACTATTATTAAGGTTAAACTTCACAGTTCCATATCGGATTTTCACAAAAGCAATTATTGTAACGATTGAACCGTTCTCTTGCACACTGATAAGGATCTCACTTTTCATTAGTAAACTTATTCAAAAATTAATGAGTGAGGCTACAAAACGATATTGATAAAAACCCAGGAAATTAAAGTCGAAATAATATGCATGATATGCTTTGTTTCCAATGTCTGTAGTTGGATCCGGTTCAGGCAAGTCAGTTTTCATATGGTATAACATATATTGATTCCATGAATATTATACACCACTTTAAAATTATACCACATATTATTTATGAACGAAAGCCACTAGAGAAGGTTGAATGGAATTTTTCGAGTCGTCAGTATGTCTGTATGTACAGCTATTTTAATTTAAATTGATAGGTTCTGTCTCTCAACTAACACAAATTGCTCATAGCGGCGAGCTATTCCATTTACTAGTACTAGGAATAAATAAATTGTTAAAACTTAGCTTACGTTAAGAATTCCTTGGATACCTTTAACACAACAGTATTAAATTTCACTGCTTTTTCGTTTCATTCAGTGTGTAAGTTATACAAGAGGTGACCAATGGTTGGTATATCATGTGACGCCGCTGTTGACCCGAGCTCTTAAACCGAACTCGTATTTCTCCTTCAGAAAGCCGACGTTTCTAGATCCTTGGTGAAAACCAATCTGAAGCTTCGTCCAAAAGTTCTTTAGTTAGTAAATGGAAAATAGAATAACACGAACATAGGCAGCCAAATGCCTGGACACCAATTGTCCAATATGTCGCACCAAACAGGTGAAACATTTGCTCCTATCAGTACTTACTCCGTTTTTTGCAAATGTTATATCCCGTTGTTAAACATATGGTTGATAAAAATGTGTCTATCAATAACAGCTTCGCAAAAACAATATATAAAACTAGTTTGGGTGGAACCTAAAAAACACTGGGTGACTCTCCAAAGACAGTGACCGTCATCCAAATACAAGTAGTTTATTTCGTTTTGCCTTGTAATGAATTTAAACATGTTCTTGGTTAAAAGGTCAAACGTAGTATTTTACAGCTACGCTAAATATCATAATGCTACGCGTTAAATCTAAACAATACTTGTCTTTTTGGAATACCTTGTTAAACGACAATCCATCTAGAATAATATGTATAAAACCATATGAATAAAATATTGCTAAAACCTACATTTCTTCAATGACTATACCTTGGGTAAAACTTAACTGTTTAGACAATTTAGTCTTACCGTTTTGCAAACGATGATGTGGTAAAACTCGAGTTGATTAGACGGTTTCAAAGTACATATACTGCGCGAAATTTCTGAAATACGTTTGTAGCTTTTGTAATAGTTTCGTTTTATTGAAGGCCCAGTATGTCCAAAAGACTGTATTTTCTTACTGTATTAAAGACAGTTAACAATTCTCTGGAAAATATAAATCAATTGTAATTACAGATTAAAGTTGAACAACTGTTGCTAATTGTAGTTGATTAATACATTAGAAAGGCATGTGGGAAGAGTTTGTTGAAAATATCAAACAGGAATACAAGTCCAGTCTGAAACAAAACTATAGAAAGAGTAGATATTTTAAAGAGTACAAAGGCGCCTTTGTGAAAGAGCAAGGGTAAAACCTTGTTTCCATAGAGGCGATGATATGAACCAATCAATAAAACATGCCAGTGCCTAAATGTCGAAGATATACAACGCGTGGAGCAATATAGTAGAATGTTATTGGAGGAAAATCAATAGCCGGCGCATAATTAGACCACGTCTAGATGAAAGGGCATTTTTAAATAATGTTGTATGGCAATACTTTCGCTTATTGAACACTTGAGATTTTTCAAATGCTGCTAACATCAATTTCTTAGCAGAAAATAACGTTATACACTACTGTACTATACTACATATGGACGTGAGTATTATGAGGATGTAGGGAAGGGTTCATTAGGATTCAAAACTTTAAGCATTAAGTTAACAATATAACCGAAATATTACATAACAAATAATATTTTGGGGGTACGTATATTGATTTGTATTTTTTTTGTCTCGGCCAATTTACATTTAACTAGAATTCTTCAAAGTTACAAAAACAATTAAAGACGCCTGAATGTCATCAAAACTACTACTAGTAGATTACATATCCTAAGCAGTTCCCCAACCGAATTACACTGTGTATGTACGGGATTCGTGGATACGTAGACTAATATATTTGAGATGTCCCGCAAGAAAACCAACACTATGGCATCTGCGTAATGTATCGACCACATTCCGTCTCAGGGGGATAGATGTATAGAGTAATGATTCATGGAACAGAGAAACTCCACAGGAGGCGATAAGTGTCCATAATGTTGGTTTTCTCGCGAGACGGCACATGTTTGTACTAGAATCGTGTTTTAATTGTATCTACCTAAACATTGATTCAGAGCCTTATTATTGTCACTTGGTTTAATCAGTTATATTATAACATCTTGTTATACGATATTCTTATGCAAATTGTTTTAAGAGAACAGTAAACCTTTGTTTATATATATATATATATCATCCGTGAAATAATGTATTTAAGCTTGTTTAATAATTGTACTAACACTTAAAGAGGACTTCCGTATTATTCTCTAGAAACGGTTTTCGATGGCATCACCTGTTTTTCCTTCTATGTAGGAAAGGTTTAACATGAAATGGGTAAGGCATTGTTGCAGTCTCTGAGCCTTTTCTTCTTGACTCGGTTCATCCATGTGTATTGTGGAGTGGAGGTTGTTAGCTGAAGCTAACATAATATAAAGTATACCTCATATAACTCGGGTAATACAGAGTAAACAGTTATTATGGTACAAATTGATTCCTGGAAAATAGTTTCTGAAGAAAATATATCTAAGTATTGCTTAATTGTCACGGAGATAATTGCTCAATCATACAGATAGTTTACCTGAATTAGCAGTTCATCTTCCCAATAAATATGTTTTGGAAGGAAAGCGTAAATGAAGGCTAATATTGCATTTTTAAAACAAACGTTCTTAACACTTCTTTATGTCGTGATGATGTAACAACGAAGTCAGATATCGGTGAATTCTTGTTCGAAATTTAAAATTCAATAATTTCAAATGGCTTAAGTGTGTTCCCCCATTGAGAAGAGCTGGTCTAATGACGGAGAGAAGATATTTCTTTGGAGAGGGTTATGAATCCAACGGCAACCATCCACATTAAATAAGGAATGCGCAGTCAATGGTTATATTTAAATAATAATGCGCCAATGTTGTGCAGTAATGGTAGTTTCACTTTGGGGAAATATTTAGATAAATTGTGTTAAAAGGGAGACTGTCCTTAAAAACGAGAACTTATAGAGAATTGACGTCGTTCCTGTTGTCAATGGCAAGTTACCAGGGCTCTTTTATCTCCAATCGATTGCTTCCACTCAAAAAGGTTTAAATCTATACAATTATTGAGCCGTCCCGCGAGAAAACCAACATTATGGCATCTGCGTAATGTATCGATCGGATCAGTCTGTGTTGTCCACACATACTGATCCGGGCCGACACATTCCGTCTCCGAGGGATAGAGGTATAGAGAAATGATTCATGAAACAGAAAATCCACTCAAAGGCGAAAAGTGTCTGTCCGGGTTAGCATGCACGGCATATTTAGATTGATCTGGTCGATACTTTACGCAGAGACCACAATGTTGGTTTTCTCGCGAGACAGTTGATATGTTGTTAAACTCTTTCTTTAGTTTGCGAATGGCGAGTGCGTTTATAGAATATACATTGTAAATTTCAATGCTTTCATTACCACATAAAACTTTAAAATACCAATCATGTATGTGTATAGGACATATATATATGATAAATATGATGCTTTAGTCATCGTATAACGATTCATTCTAAGCTTAACTTTTGGCAAGTTTTTAAACACAAAACCAAGTTATAATTGATCAAAGTCATCGCGTTATTATGTAGAAAAATAAACATTGATAACTACCATTCCGAGTGTATTCTACGAAAACCCGTTAAGAACGATAAAACGAACCAAACTCCGGTTACCAGACAAGTCAAGAAATAATAAGGAATCAATATTTTCTAGACAAAATTTAATTAACTCGTGTTGTTGACTGAATTGATCTATATCCGTGTAGAGTAAACACATGACTTCGTTTGATAAAACCGACTTTATTTATTTATGAATCAGATGTAGTCGAGTGGTTAGCGTTGGGTTTGAAACCAGGCGTCCCGTGTCTCATTTTATCAAAACTTACATTAGGTCGTAGCTAATATCCGATTTGTTTTACATTACGGACTCCGGATTTAATCTCCGCTTGTGGCGGTTATGGTAAAGTGTTCTGAGTAATGCACATTATACAGTCTAGTACTGGTTTGTATACACAGTGTAATCATCTGTTTTAGAATGATTGGTTAATACATGAATGCGTCAATATCTTGAAATACTCATTGTTAAATGGTACCGCCTCGTCGTATTGTAAGCTCACTAAGATGCATTATGTCTTATTACATTGTATGCAATGATACCCATATTCAAAGTATATTGATCTTAGTTTAACTTATTTATTTTACATCGATTGCGAATTTAAGCTTAAAACTTATATTAACCTCGATGTCTACTTCCTGGAGATATAACAAGTACTCGCGTCGTATATGTGCATAAATCCAAACGGCAGAACCCTCTCGTCATTGGGTTCGAACCAATGACTGCTGGTACGAGAGGCCGACGAGACTCTGCCATTGCACCACAGTCTTCCACCTAGTTCCCTAACCGTTCCACACCTTTGAAACGCTTTATTCGATATTGCGTATCATTTGCAAAGTTGTCCTGTAGCTTTATTGGAAACGTATTATTAATGATTTAGTACTAGATCTCCGGTTTGATATTGACATCCTGGCACACCGGTTGCTCACGACTGACACCTGTCATTGCAACGTCAGGCGGCATTACATTTTCTGGTAATTGACAAACACAACAATCTAAAGAATTGTATGTTCGCACGTACCCTCGTCATTTGTTTACGAGTATAAATAGTATACATTTAGGTTAAGCAATTTCTTCTGTCTAACAAATAAGAGCAATTATAACGGCCGGTACAGAAATATTATGGATGTCCATGGCTGAAACGCAATGCTACTTTTGCAGTCAACTGCGATTTTAACCACTTTTCAAAAATTCGTTTGAATGGTATGCTTGCTTGAAAACCCGATTTGTGTTATCAAACAATTATTGTGAGCTTTTGCAAAACTATTAAAACGTTTAACGATTTGAATAAAAACTGAGTATATCATTACAGAAATAAAAGGACACGGATGTTTGTTTACATATTATTTGTGTGTGAATATAATGAACATTAACTGAATTCAGGAATACTAGTAAAAACTAATAATAATTCCCTCACATCTTTTTGGCAATGTACTAAACTACAGTTTGAAATATTTATTATTTAATAACGGAAGTTATGAAATATTTAAAATAACGTAATAGAAAACCAAATATTCTCAGCAATGATCTTTTAAAATCATTGCATTGGGTACATGAGAACTTGTGTTATGTCAAGTTTCCATTTTATTTGAGAAATATTCAAGCAACTAGGCCTAATTAAATCGGACCAAAACCATAAGTGCTATTGTTAAACCCAAATTTGATTTCAAACTTTTTCGGCGAAGGTATATAATGTGAGATTTGACCTAGATGTCAAATGATCTAGATTGTAGACCAATCAAATGTTGTATTTAATGAATAATGCCGAAGAAATAAAGGAAATGAAACGTTTTGATTGGTTCATAGTAAGTTGGCGATCCAACAAGAGGCACTAATAAGGTGAAGTTTTAAAATGAATTGTTCTGCATACTAACCTATAGTTGATTTCCTTAAGAAATACTTTTCAGTGAAAAAAGTCAGTGAAAACATATGAAATATATATATAAGAGATTTATTTGTAAACATGATAAGTTTTCAGTTAGATATCGTCAATTGAAACTTATATATACCTTTTTGGGAGCCTCGCGTAATCTCCAGTCATATTCTCCGCCTATACAGAGACTTATAAACACATCTGGTCTTTCAATCTATTTATAGAACTGGAGCTGGCCTTTGGTAATCACATAGATTATTGTTATGATTTAGTTTAAATATATTTTATTCTAAAAAGTATTAAGGCACACAAACAACACTATACACACAATAAGTGCGAAAAGGATTGGAACGAAAGCTAAAAGCTTATATAGTTCCTCGCTATAAGGTGATTGAGCAGTGGTTTACAAAATGCAATATACATATACAAAGTGTATTAAAGTAACTAACCATGAATAGAAAAAAGAGTTGGGCCAGATATATTATTAATTGCACCATGAACTTATACATGTATATAAGCAGATATCTTCCAGCATTGACCTTGGTTTTCAAATAAATTTATTTCACTATAAATTGATGTAGTTATTAGTTCTTATTTTGGTAAATTGTATTCTAAATAAAAAGAAATACAATCCCGGTAGTGTTAAGAATTATATATGATTTGAGTAAATCTGATACGAAAACCTTTCATAATTAGAATCTCTTACTTTCAAGAACGTATTTGTGTACTTCGTTAAATATTATTTCATTATTATAAAAAGAAAGGTTTTCATTACCATAAAGTATTGGTAGTTATTTTAGATAAATTCTGAACTAGGATGTTTCAAATTGGAAAATATAATTTGCATTCAAAGAAATAGTGCTAATTCGATTGTATCGACCCGCAACTACAAAGACGCGAATCGATTACATTTTTTTCCAATAATTAGTGACAAAGCCGTTCACCATTTAAAAAAACAATAACATTTTGTGTTTCCTCCTTCTCTCTAATAACGATTCCGACCCAGATTCCTTTTGAAGATTTGCAAGAGACACCAGTTTACTGTAACCTATAACGATGCGCGCTGCCTCATTTTGTACTTTATCGAGTTCCTCCTTCTGATATTGGGGTACACTGTCCCAGCTAACGTCGCCGTATTCAAGAACTGGTCTAATGAATGAGGAATAGATTACTTGCAGAGTAGGGCGGTCAAGGCAATATTTGAGGCGGAGCATAACGTTAACACGTTTCCAGGCCTTTTCTATAATGTGTTTAACGTGGAAAAACCACGTGCCGTCATAAGAAAATACTCAAATGCATGTGGTTTTGTACAGACGGTATTTCAATATTGGACATAAAAAGATTAGTCTGACCAGGTTTATTGCGTTTGCGAGATACAATAAGAGATTCTGATTTAGAAGGATTAAATTTTACTAGCCATTTACCGCCCAGTCATTGATTGTGTATCAATATATTTCTGTAATATTGCTTCAGTAATATTTGGATTCTCTACAACCATTGATAAGCTTGTGTCTTCTGCGAATAGGTTAATATTAGAGTCAATATTGTTGACTATGTCATTGATATAGACTAGAAATAGTAATTGTCCAAGGGTAGGTCCCTGTGGAACTCCAGCATTAATAAAACTAAAATCTGAAGATCCTCCAGGAATTACTACGTTCTGTGACCTATCTGACAAATAGTCAGAAAACCAAGATAAGAGCTTTCCACCAATACCAGCAGCTTGTAACTTAAA
>JAUELF010261649.1:0-11306 GCA_031471495.1 Clinocardium nuttallii | reverse complement strand
AACTAGGCTTGGTATCAATGATTATTGTGAAGTTATATTGAATTCTGATCAAGGGTTGCTGAGAAATAGTGATCACACGAAATGTCTACAGACCGACGGACGGACAAACCGACCGACCGTCAAGCGTGACTCCTATATAGCCCCCATATACTATGTATCTGGGGGTATAAAAATTGATTGATTGATTGGGGTTTAATACCGTTTTCAACAATTCTTCAGTCATATCACTGCGACCAGTTCACCTTTTCATGCGTTTCCGGGTTTTCCCACACCACAAAACATACTTTCCAGGCAACTTGGCTGCTTTTCCACATAATCTGTTAAACAGCCCAATGGCGCTCAATGTCACAATGACTTTTGTCAAAGGTCGGAAAGAATGTTGGCCGAGCTGGGATTCGAACTCACAACCCCTGGATTAGATTGACAACCCGCGTCGCTACCGGGGCTCGGCTGCACATTGGAAAGATTCAGATTCTTATTTATAGCTCTAAATATAAAGCTTTGCAATGTTTAACCACATGACAAAGGGTTTGGTAATAAAAGAAATATTGTAGGGGTAAAACTCTTTTCTGATACACTAAAATGTTTTCTTACCGTTACAAATAAGACTACACATTGGGCTGGTGATCATATTATGGAAAAAGCCGGATCCTCTTCCCATTGCATCAATCAGCTGGAACAAATTTAGATGCAAAGCTTTTGATAACGTGTCAATTTAACATGCAAATTGCCTGTAAAAGTCATATGTGGTGGTCACTTAACGAAATCGTGAACATGACACAGTTCGAAAAACTACCTAAAACATACTTGTTCTGAATTTCAACATTTATTAAAAATATTGTTGAAATAGAGTAAATCTCGATAAATGAAATGTTATAAGTGCCTTGTTGCTAATTTTGTATAAAATCAAAAGGTTATTGATAGGGACTACTTTTTACAGTGGAAGTATGCATAAGAACTTCGGGGTGAACTTCGGTCACTGTGGAAAGATTTTTCTATCTAAAGATTAAAAACATGTGTTATTTGATAAATAGAATCTTACATTCGTGCTTATTTGTTAATGTATTTTTGAAAATCGTAGACTGAAACGAATATGACGCTCGGCAAAGAGCCTCGCGTCATATGATTTAAGTCGACTCGTTTCATTAAAACAATAACAAATAAACACTCGTGTAAGATCCTCCATGTATACCGATGAATGAATGATCCAGAATCTAGAGATCGGGTGATTAAGTACATGCGACAGCATTGCTCCTGATCTTTTTTTTCTTTGTGCGTTGATATACACACGGAATGTACCTGATTATTTAATATAATACATGCACAATACGTTTGTTGTTAGGTGTTAGAACAATAAATCACCTTCACAAATCATGGTTTCTGCGTCGACATCTAGCAGTGGCTTATTTCGTAATTCGCTTGGAAAGGAGCATAACAGACTACCGACAAGAACATCGTGGTCCTTGAGCCACTGGGAAAACCATTTTAAATGGCAATTACAGGCCACAGGGTTTGACATCAGATTTCTGTAAAGAGGAAAACAATTGTAAGAGACGGTAATAAATCGTTTACTGACAATTTAACTGAACATTTTCATAGCATGGTATCATAGTTAATCATAGTTATCACAATTTTAAACTACACCTGTGAACAACGAAGTCCAAGATGTATTTAAAGTTGTTGACAATTTACTGGGATTGATGACCAAAGTTCCAAATCATACGGGTGTTTTCAGTTGCATGAATATTATACTTACAACGACGATAAATCCTTTGTAACCGCAAAAGCTCCTTCCTGGATACACCCAATCTGGTTGTCGAATAAATCCCTGAAAAATAATTTAGGCGATGATATGTGCACCTATATTTGACGACAATTGCAGTAAACAAATGTATGTCAGGTAACTATATACAGGATACTTCGATGTTTTTGTTGTACGTTCGGTCCGGATATCTTTTCACAGAGTGAACTAAAAACGTTTAATGTTCACGACTAGTTCGACAACAGCGTTAACGGGTGTTTAAGCGTTTATGAAAGGAAACCTATCTCAAGTTTAAATCTAAACAAATATGTGAGCCGATGGTTTTACTTTCCAATGACTGCAAAGACATGTTAGCATTGGTTTATAGATTTGCTGTTTGAAAGGGTGGCTCATTCATCCTTGAAAAGTATAAACTCTTAAGCATTCTAATTTTGAGGTGTATAGTTATGTTAATAGAACCACAAATGAAGATATGTCAAGAACAGTTTTGGAATTCCTTAAGGTTGTGTTGTGTAATACAAGCACTGAAAACAATATCAATAATATATTGACAATGGGTTCACATAGGAAACATCAGGACAAATCTGCTCAAAGGTGGATATAATAATTATTCATGGTACATGCAATTATATTATTTTGATACTTACAACTTTCTCAGGTTGACTGTGTGAGAGAACGATGAGTTACTGATACACGAAAGTCGATTGCCAGTCAGGGATCTGTGAAAATAAAGTAATCGTCAGCCAGTTCTAATATTTCTGTAAAAGTGACCTCTTTTGAGACCTTCGCGTACTGGATGAATATGTATATCAAGGAAGCAGCCGAGTGTGATTTTACATTATACTACATATACGAGATGCACTTTGACGCATCTGCAGCAGACGACTTTTGACAACATCGTGGCAAATGGAAATATTGCTTATAATGAGCAATTTCACATTTTTGAAACTACTTTGTTTTCAACTCTATTTGATGATTATGATATCGTATTTGGAAAATTACTAAAGTCGTTTGCTGCATATTTGTTTCATGTGGGAAAGAGTTAATATATACGTTGCAAGAATTTACATCAGAATAATTAAATGTGAAATAAACAAGTTTAAACTAATGATGATTGTAAATATGTTGATTTACAAGGTCTTTGATATCCTTTTGTTATTGTCGTTTTAGGGTTATCAACATCATTTTATTTCATTTGATACTTGAGCGATATTCTATGAACGATAAGAATTATCATCTCGTTACTTACATGTGGTGCACCTCTGTAAGCCCTGCTAACATTCGACCTGAAACTTTTTCTAGTCTATTATTGGCAAGATTCCTGAAAATATGGAAGTAGAATCAAGTTGAAAGTTATGATTTAGTTATCACTTTCTTCTATGTTAATCATAAGAGCATTGCGTAATCAGAAACATGTAGTTATACATTTTACATTTGTTATATGAACGTTTGATAAGAAGAGATGTTTGGTATGCTTTTTCAATCACATGTTTGAATTGTATATCAATACAATACAATACAATACAATCTCGTTATTGCCTCCTATGTAGGAGATATCGTACAATTTACAACAATTAAACAAAATATATGAAAAAGAAAAGAAATGTTCACAGACAAATGAACAAATGAACAAGTGAACGAATGAACAACACATGAGTAAACCCAAAATACAGTACATGTAGACATGAATAAATAAATGTGAGATATTCATCAGATAATATCTCAAGTATCTACTGATTATATGCATACCCAGATGTTTTAAAATGTATTTTCATTAGCTAAACATACATTTTAAGACACGGGTATGTGTAATTAAAGGTTATTTCTAAACATGCCTTTCTTTCTAATTATATTGGCAGAGTTATTATCGGCGCACCTAACATGCTAAGCGTGAATGAGTAGCTATCTAGAGCGTATATATCGTGTGCGAAGGATCTGCTGCAATTTCTGATTAGTGTAGATTTTAATTTTTGTTTCAGCCCTAAAATGACGTGGCAATCAGAAAGTCTGTGTACTAACTCTTCTTGTTGTGGTTGATTACATATAGTGCAGACAGTATTTATACATACTGTTGGGCGTGACCATAGCTTAGCTACCGCACTCATGATAGGTCGAAAGGTACTGACATTTGATACCTTGTAAACAATGCAAGGTTCAATGCAAGGCTGCAGCGTGCGAAAAAACAGGAAATCTGGGTGATTTGACAGACGTTCGTTTAATAGGAATTGTTCGCGCGTGTGAACAACGTTACGTACAGTGGATTTCCATGCATATTTAGACGGCAGTGAGTTGGTCTGAAAATAGTTGTTCAGAATTGAGTGTAAGTTATACTTGTTGACTATATGACATACATCTGGGACGAAACCAAGAGTAACTGAACTTTTGTCTGACATATACATATAGTACTTCTTGACAAAAACTTCTTTCGTTATACACGAATCTGGTAGCTCCAGTATTTTATGAAGGAACATCAATTTCCTCTTATCGATTGTGCTTGAGATCCTATACAGACCGAGCATTGACTCCGCTATGTCGGATCTGGTTCTTCGAGCGAACCCTTGTATCTTTTTCGCGACATAATGCTGGAACGTTTGGAGATGTCTCACATCGGCGGTAGTCATATTACTCCACAGCTCTGATCCATACAGGAGGATAGGGACTATTATTTTGCAATATAAACTTGCGGAAACCATTGGATTGACTCCTTGGGGATTGACGCCTTGACCAACCATGGAGAAAAGAGCATTACGGGCTTTTTGAATCCTCTCGTTAATACGATTACTCAGTTTCATGTTCGAATCGTGAGTAATTCCTAGGTGGCTTAAGGATTTTACTTGGGGGATAAATTGCTCGCCATACATAATTCCGACCGCTGGCGGTTGGCGCTTTGTGCTAAACACAATGACATTTGACTTGGTCACGTTAATATCGATACACCATGTTTTACAATACTTGTACACGATGTCCGTCATTTTCTGTAAATTAAGGGGGGAAATGGCTGCTAATGATATGTCATCAGCAAATGACGGGTTGCCAACCGGTGTAGACAAAACCTTTGTTCCTAAGTTGCTGTCTTGTAGTTCAGTAATCAGGTCATTGATGTAGACCAGATAGAGGAATGTAGACATCATCCCTCCCTGACGTACCCCGCGCACCACGTTAAGGGTATCGGACGTCTGGTTAGTGTAGCGAATTAATCATTTCAAGTCGGTATAAGAATCGCGAATGATTCGAAGGATTTTACCAACGAGTCCCATCCGTCCGAGCTTAAGCATTAGGGATTTATATCTGATTGTATCGAAGGCGCCTTCCTGGACGTTGAACGACGTAGTAATACAACTTAATTGTCTTTGGAAGCCGTGTTGTTGGGGGCATGGGAATTGAATCTTACACATAGATAAATATGCTTATATGCGATTCAATACCAGTTTACAAAATCACGGCAAAAGATAGACAGGACGATAGCTAGAAGGGTCAGATGCCCTTGTAGATCGGGATAAGAACGCTTGTTTGCCACTTTTGAGGTAACTTGTCGTTCTTTAGAATAGAGTTGAATATTAATGTTAGTATATGTAATATCGGTTTACCCGCATGTATAATATGCTCGTTAAGGATACAGTCAACGCTTTAGGAAAATTTTGTCTACGCTTTCGATTTTGTCCGTGCTGAATTCGCGTGTAATGGTTTGAGCGATATGACTTCCGCGGGTATTGAAATAGTGGTATCGTCAGTACACATATTGTCAAATACATGGGCGAAGTATTCGCGAGATCCGTTATTTACTTCATGTGTTTCAAATGTTCTCTCTCCAACTACTATTTGTGAGCAAGTGTCGAAGTTTTTACCACTTTTCTGACGGAGCAGCTTCCAGAATACCATATAGTCTAGTTCGGCTGCTGTATTGAGTTGGTCAAAAACTGAGTTTTCGTACAGCGCGCGGGCGTGTCTTTCGGTACGCCTAAATGCAGTTTTTGCCTGTTTGTAGGACAAGAAGACTTGGGATTGGTCCAAACGACTGCTTTACCTCAGAAGACCAATGAGGTTTGGCATGTCTATTGAAGTGACTTGTCGGAAGACATTTGAAGGCTTGTAAAATGATGTCAATTAAGCTATCGTTTATGATGTCTGGCGAATATTTACACGAGTCACTGCCCGGTATAAATGCTTTTTCAATGTAATTTTTTATATGGAACTGGTATACACTTATATTTTGTTGTCTGCATTTATTCCAAGCAATACACATACGTGATTGACTTTCCCTCGGTATAAAAGGGGTGAAAGTGATCGCGAATAGTATAGGTAAATGGTCTGAAGTTACAACATCACGTTCGTTAAGGATGTTAAATGAGGTGTTTAGGTTAGCAGACGACTTTTCAATCAACACATGATCTATAGTTGTCTTATTCGGTACGAATGTATACTCGTTAGCCATATTATTTACTTGCTGCAAGGAAACAAAATCATTGTTTTTAATGAAGTCGGTTAATATTGATGACTTGCTTAACTGACCGCGACTAGTTTGAGAGATTTTAGCGTTGAAATCGCCGCCTAGAATCACATTACCTAGCTTCGAGTATCATTCAGTGTGTCTCGGAATAGATCAAGATCGTTATCGGCAGGCATGTATATGCTTAAGTTAAACAATGGTAGACACTGGTCGGATGATATCTCTATACCAACGATATGATCGTTTTCAATATTGTTTAATCGTTGAACGTTTTTCTGTAGACTATGTTTGACCATGATCGCTGTACCCGCCTTACCGCATCTATAAGTAGTAAAAGCCTCGATTGACCTATCAATGGTAACAATTGACGCGTAATTGGGATGGATAGTGTCCATATTTGTTTTTCGAGGGAAAAGGTTTATCTACACAAACAAAATCGGTATAAAACTGCACCAAATCAGTTTTAAAAAACGGCATTTACAAGCAAACAGCGATGAAAATGAAACAGCAATAAACACCCTGACTGACAAATAAAATAATTAACTTGTTAATACTGCATTATATATATATTTAATGTTTTAATTACCATTATATAAAGCAATGTCTCTGATATATTCTTATAGTATGCACAGGTCTAACGATTTGACTTATGATATGATAAAATCATAGTGTTCAATGTCAAATTTGAAATATTTGTCTGTTTCCAGAATGTTGACATACTTGTTTTCCCTGAAGATGGAATATACGGTTTCATACTAGACCACAAACACATGCGCCAATACATCGAAGACATTCCTGACCCGAGGATATACACATGGAACCCATGCGACGAACCAACCCGTTTTCCCCAGGAGCTTAGTGTCGTAGTGTTTCTAAGTTGTCTTGCAAAGAAAAACTCGCTGTATCTGGTAGCTAATTACGGTGATGCTAAACAATGTAGCGCGGCGGACCCAAATTGTCCCATCGATGGACAGTATCAGTTCAACACCGATCTTGCGTTTGACCCATCCGGTCATTTTGTAGCAAAATATCACAAACAAAACCTGTATTATGAGTCGCAATTCGATGAGCCGATTACGCCTGAATATGTTTACTTTGACACGGAGTTTGGTAGATTTGGGATGTTTACATGTTTTGATATACTGTTCCACGAACCAATGGTCCCGTTGATAAACATCTATAATATTACGGACATAGCTTTTCCAACGGCGTGGATGGACGTAATGCCGTATTATTCCGCTATTGGTTATCATTCATCGGTGGCAGTAGCATACAGAGTTAATCTTCTATCTGCTAATATTCATCTGCCTTTGTTTCGTTTCCATGGTAGTGGGATTTACACACCTGGTGGCGCAAATGCCTTTTATTATGATAGGTTATCACCTTTTGGTAAATTACTTATTAGCGATGTTGCTATGATACAACATAATGGCCATGTTTCGAACGACAATTATGAACAAGAAACTGGAACCTTACATATAAACAGTCAGGATAACCTTAATCAAAATATTCGAAATTACACGTTACAACCCAAGATTACACATTCAAATTTGGCCAATGAAAAGACATTACAGACACCATTGATGGCAGTGATATTCAAGGACTGGTATCACATCGTGCTTTTAAATGAGTCGTCTGCAAGTTTGAAGATATGCCAAAGAGGTGTTTGTTGCTTCATAGAATACGAAACCGATGAACTTCGTGGCTTATATGCTTTTGGAGTATTTAACGGTAAACACAAAGAGGAAGGTGTGTACTATTTACAAGTATGCATCGTGTACGCATGCGCCTCAAATGATGTCAACACATGCGGTCAATCAACTGTCAGTGCCGATACTAAATTCAAGTCAGTGCGCATGTCCGGGACGTTTGAAACACCTTATATAACACCACAGATTATTCTTAGCAATAACAATTCTTTACGAGTTCCAAGAAAGGGAAGGATGCTTTACGATAACCATTTGCTGTTCGGTAATGACGATTCATACCCCCTTTTGGAAGCATGTTTATTTGGAAGGTTTTATGACAGGGATTAGAAAAAACATGTGTAAAGAAAACATTTCCACCGCAACTGCATCCGCTCAGTTTGATTAGTTATCAGAATCTACACAAGTTGACTAAATCTTGTGTGCGTAATCTGTGTAGATCTTGATCAGATGGTACCGATGCATAAGCCGATCTAGATATGTACTGTTTTTTTAACGCAACGATTTCTATTTTGCTAAAATATTGTATATAAAACCCAAATAGAACAGACACATAATTCATAGCCTCTGAGACTTGAATTGGTTAATTGACCGAATATACACATCGACAATATATTGACCAATCGCATACCGAAAATACACATCGAAAATATATATAAAACAATCGCATACCGAAAATAGTCAAAATACACATCGAAAATATATATAAACCAATCGCATACCGTAAATACACATCTACACTATATATAAACCAATCGCATACCGAAAATACACATCGACAATATATATAAACCAATCGCATACCGAAAATACACATCGACAATATATATATAAACCAATCGCATACCGAAAATACACATCTACAATATATATAAACCAATCGCATACCGAAAATACACATCTACAATATATATAAAGAAATTGCACGTCGACAATTCACATCGACAATATATATAAACCAATCGCATACCGAAAGTACACATCGACAATATAGTTAGCAATTGCATACCGATCTTATCTGATTGATGGTTTTACTGTAATATGTGTTGTTATCTGAATTGTGTTTAATAGCCACTGAAAAATACAACGAAAATTCAGATCCTACTAGCGATACAACAAAGTCTTTTCGCACACAAAAACAAAAATGTGTTGGTTTCAGTGTCTGTACATCAATTCAATTAGTACTACTACTATACTGCTGATATTACTGCTTATAATAAAACTTCTACTACTACTAATTCTACTTCTACTACTACTAGATCTACTTCTACTACTACTAGATATACTTCTACTACTACTAGATCTACTTCTACTACTACTAATTCTACTTCTACTACTACTAATTCTACTTCTACTACTACTAATTCTACTTCTACTACTACTAGATATACTTCTACTACTACTAATTCTATTTCTACTACTACTAATTCTACTTCTACTACTACTAGATATACTTCTTTTACTACTAATTCTACTTCTACTACTACTAGATATACTTCTTCTACTACTAGATATACTTCTACTACTACTAATTATATTTCTATTACTACTAGATATACTTCTACTACTACTAATTCTACTTCTTCTACTACTAGATATACTTCTTCTACTACTAATTATATTTCTACTACTACTAGATATACTTCTTTTACTACTAGATATACTTCTACTACTACTAATTATATTTCTATTACTACTAATTCTACTTCTACTACTGCTTCTTTTAATTAAATTTTTTAACGAAAATTGTAATATTTCGATTTTATTTTTAACACTGTCCATCGTAGAATGATCTAGAAAATCTTCATAAATATAAGTATGAGTATTTAAACGGGTTGTGTAATACAAGGTGAAAACGGTTTATTATGAAACATTGCTCCGTTTGTCAGAATGTTTTCAAATGTCGTCTGTTTCGGACGCGTCAGACTGCAAGTGAGAGCGAGATAACGGAGTCATTAAGTGCGCTCAGATTGACACTAAGCTTTACCGTCATGGTAGCCATATTGTTCCAGCGAATCGGTTGTCACGGTTATACAACGAAGTGTACTTGGTTTTCATAGAAATACACTGAACCTTTCTGGGTTGTCATGGGAACACACTGAATCATACAGGGTTTTCACAGAAATATACTGAACCATACTGGGTTGTCACGGGAACACACTGAACCATACTGGGTTGTCACCGAAACACACTGAACCATACTGGGTTGTCCCGGGAACACACCGAACCACACTGGGTTGTCATGGGAATACACTGAACCATACTAGGTTGTCACGGGGATACACTGAACCATACTAGGTTTTCACATGGGAATACACTGAACCATACTGGGTGTTTACGGAATACACTGAACCGTGTTGGGGGATCATAGAAATACACTGAACAATACTGGGTTTCACATAAATACACTGAACCATACTGGTTGTTCACGGGAAAACACTAACCCATACTGTTTTTTTCACATACTACACTGAACCATACTTAGTGTTCACGGGAATACAATGAACCGTGCTGGATGGTCATATAAATACACTGACCAATACTGGGTTGTCACGGGAATATACTAAACCATACTGGGGGTTCACTGGAATACACTGAACCGTGCTTGGTGTTCATGGAAATACACTTAACCGTGTTGGGTGCTCATATAAATACACTTAACCGTGTTGGGTTCTCATATAAATACACTGACCAATACTGGGTTTTCACGGGAATATACTAAACCGTACTGGGTGTTCACGGGAATACACTGAACCGTACTGGGTTTACGCGGAAATATACTGAACCATACTGGACTTTCACTGAAATTCTCTGAATCATACTGGGTTTTCACGGAAATTAACTTAACCATACTGTGTTTTCACGGAAATTAGCTCAACCATTCTGGGTTATCGCGGAAATTAACTACTTGGTTTTCACGGAAATATACTGAACTGTACTCGGTGTTTACCAAAATACACAAAACCAAACTTTGTTTTGAAATCAGAGCCTATTGAACGCAGAGCTAAACATGATATATTGAAACGTGTTGTTGTTTTAAAGTTGTGAAGAGAGTTATTACAAATGAGCCGTCTCGCGAGAAAACCAACATTACGGCCTCTGTAGTTCGCGCAGACTGATCCGGGCCGACACAGTTCGTCTCAGAGGGATAGAGGTGTAGAGAAATTATTCCTGAAACAGAAATTCCGCAGTAGGCGAAAAGTGTCTATCCGGGTAAGCCTGCACGGAATGCTCAAGCTGATCCGGGTCGACACTGTTACGCAGATTCCCACAATGTTGGTTTTCTCGCGGATCAGCTTCAATAACATTTTTTTTGCCGAGCCCCATTAGCTCAGTCGGTAGCGGCGAGGGCTGTCAATCCAGGGGTCGTGAGTTCGAATCCCGGCTCGGC
>JAUELF010261638.1:0-11307 GCA_031471495.1 Clinocardium nuttallii | reverse complement strand
AGGTGCAGGTGACACAATTGCTCCATTCTAGTTTTAAGTCATCTGCTGCAGATTTGTTGTATGTGGGAAAGTGTTATATTATAATTAATTTTGATTGGTTGTTGCCTGCGGTGAATGGAATGGTTTTGTAAACATTTATACAACACTATAATGGAACATTTAAATAAAATAAAAACATGTATACATTTTTTTAAAGAGTTGAAAACATAATATGCAAAAAGGTATAATTCTGTATTTTGAGCAATTTCTTCCATTGTCACAAATTTAACTAAAGTCGTCCGTTGCAATCACATCAGAATGTGACTTAAGGAAAGGGCTATAATGACAACAGAGAAAAGAATAAGATTACATTTTTTTTTAAAATATATGCAGAATAGTAAACATTGCGCCAATTGGAGATATTGCTTATTATTACATATTTCTCCTTCTGTAACAATATTTTGTATAAGTTTTCTGTATCCAGAATGGTCAGATTATTATCCAGGTATACAGTCATGAATAAAACTGGCCAACCAGTGTAAACCCTTTCCCAAATACAACAAATCTGAAGCAGACAACTTTGAAACGATCTAAGTAAAAAATACATTCAGGAAACTCTCTGTAAATGAATGAGAGATAGTTAAAATGAGTTGAAAACATTTTGGCAAAATAGGAAATTGTTTATCTTGAGCAAATTCTCCATTTGCCTCAACATTTTCACAATTCACCGCAGCTGCAGTATGCGTCAAATTGCATCTTCATGTACATGTGATAGGTAACTCAAACTTAACCCTTTCCCATATACAAGAAATTTGCAGCAGACAACTTTAAAAACATCTCAACAAAAATATGGAAAATCTCTCTAAATGAAGGCATACTTATTGAATAGAGTTGAAAACATTGTTTCAAAAGGATAAATTAATTGTTTTGAGCAATTTCTTCTTTTGTCACAAAATTTCACAAGTCATCTGCTTAACAGAGGTGTCAGAAAGTGTCTATATGTGGGAAAGGGTTAAGGGAAAGCAGTGGGTTTGTTTATCATACTAGCTGAGACAATAATTGATTTTACCTGCAGACACAGAAAGGTTCCTACATTATAGATTTTTAGTATTGTAGATAACCGTTTGAAAACATTGTTGCAAAAAGAGTCATATCAGTGGCTCAATCCTAGTATTTTGTATTTTATTTGAGAATAACAGACACAAATAAAAAGTCTTATGTATATGCTGTATGCACATCAAACATTTTTCTATTCTCTGTTGAAGTTGGATACCATGGAAACTCATTAGGGCTGGCAGCATGTTGTTTGGAAAGTGCTAAAGTTGTTCTTGTTTGTAGAGCGGCAATGGAATGAACGTTTTCTCTGGACCAGTTTTGAATGTTTGGGATATACATCTTGTACATTAATCAATATTAGTTACAAATGAAGAAGGCAAATTCGAGTAAAAGTGTCTCTGGACCAGCATCAAAAATTGATATTACATGTACTTAAGTTACAGCAACTGTTAGAATATAAAGAAGGAACACAGTGTAAAAGTTTCTCTCAGCCGTTTTTTAAAACTATAACGTTACTTAAGTTACTGTTAGCAATTAATGAAGGCATATGGAGTAAAAGTTTCCCTGGACCAGTACTTGTCTTTTTCTATCTGTTTGTGTGTTCGTCTGACCATGCATATATCTAAAAGTATTTGACCTAGTGTCATAAACCCTTTCCCAAATATACAAATTTTCTTTAGCAGACAACTTTGAAGACATCTATACATAAAATCTCTATTTATATAAATGAAAGTGCAATTATTGAATATAGTTGAATTTTGATTTTTACGAAATTAGAAACTATGAAAACATTTTCTCCTTTAAGTTTTGGCACTATGTTTTCAAAAAATCGTTGAGAAAAGGCCTGTATGAGGGAACTTAGGGTTAATAAATAGAATGTTTAAATGTTTTGAGTGAAGATTGCAGTAGAAAGCTTTTTATAAGTTGTGTTTACAGGAGTTCAACTGCTCTTTCATTTTACAGAGCTTTTTTTATTTGTTTGCCAAGATTCCTTCAAAGTTGAAGTTGTCTAATTCAGACTTGTTGTATGTGGGATAAGGTTAAAATTTTAAAATGCCATTATACTGTATCGGGTTAACAGGTGAATAAGAAAGGAAAAACCTTCTTATCGAATATCCATTGATAACTTGACAAAAATAAGGATTATTTTAACCCAAAATGCTTGGGTTTTTTTTTTACCTTTTAAGATTATGTAAATTCTTTGTTAAGAGTTAACTATAATGTACAGTTATTGCAAATTGGATAAACGTTAATACCTGAGCCTGTCCATGAGAAAAGGTACAAGTCGGCTTCAGTGAACAGTGAATCAGTCTGTGTATTTTCAGCCTGATCAAGATCTACACTCTTCATTACTTACATTAGCTTGTTAGAAGATTCTGGTGCAGAGGTCCAGATAAGGAGGAGTATACAGCTCTTTTCCCCACAATAACTCTCTTAACCTTCAACCAAACCCTATGATGTGGGTTTTCAAAAGAATCTTCTCATTGAGATCATTCTTTTGAGTACCGACATCATATGGTCAAAGGGTAAAATGAGCCATTGCGCGAGAAAACCAACATTGTGGACTCTGCGTTACTTATCATTTTATCCGGATCAGTCTAAGCATGCAACCCAGGCTAACCAGGACAGATATTTTTCGCCTCCTGTGGATTTTCTGTTTTAGGAATCATTACTCTGAGAAGATATTGTCAGCCCAGATTAGCCGGTGTGAACCGCATGCTGATCTGGGTCGATACATTACGCGGAGGCCATTATGTTAGTTTTCTCACGGAACGGCTTAAATAAGGATTTTATAACGTAAAAAAAACCCCTTATCTAGAGCTCTGGATAAGATGGGTCAGATGTTCAGGGTGATCTGAACTTAACATTGTTCAGAAATGCCAACTTTTACCTTTCTCCATGGATAGGCTGATATATATAAAACTGTTAAAAACAAATAACTGTGGAGGTATCATGACAATGTGCTTTTACTAGAATATGGCAGTACATACGTCATCATGGACTGTGCATTGTTTTGGTACAAAAAGTGCTTTTGGAAATCACGAAGGTTTGTTTCTTTTTAATTGTTTACCCCTTATCTGATAATGATATGTCTTGTGAAAACTGATTGCTCAAAATATGTAATTTCTTATTTTCCAACACTGCCTTCATCTTCGTAACTTATTACTGTTTAACCCTTTCCCTCATATAGACGCTTTCTAAGGTCTCTGCAGCAGACAGCTTTTTGAAAACTGTGACAGCTAGATGACAGAAGAAGAATTTGCTCAAAACAAGCAATTTCTCCTTTTGCTACAATGTTTTCAACTTTTAGTCATAAGTTATCCATTCAATTATAGATATTTTCCATTTTTTGACAAAATATGTTCAAAGTCGTCTGCTGCATAACTGTCGTATGAGGGAAAGGGTTAAACAAAGTTTCAGTTATGTCACGGCGATTCAAGAGTAATTACCACCGACAATATATATCCTGACAACGACGCTATCCCCGCAACTGAAGGAAGCCACTAACACATTTATTTAAGTATTTGGTATGATCCGAATGCTTTCTACATTACTAAGACCGTCCAGTTGGACGCCATGTTTTTCAAACTATCCATATGACAATGCATTATTATTGTAGAGGTTACCATTTATGAAATTTCTGCAAATCTATCTTGGCATCAGACAGGCAATTTCAAAACAGAAGGATTGTACGCAGTCATGTCTCTTAACCATCATTTTCCTAGCGATCATATGTTCAACCAATCAATGGGGTGGTTTGAACCTTTCTTTGTAGAGGATGGCATAAACAGGAACATATTATAACTGATCTTGAAATATGACCTGCACGTTCAGAGGAGAAGTATCTCAATATTTGGTGTTTAAAAATCCGTTCTGGAACACAAGTAATGAGTTCTACATCTAATCAAATACGGTGTCTTTCTGAATATTCGTACAACATAGTCTCGCTATAGGCACCAACTAACATTGATGAGGATCCGCGGTCATTAATCACTTCAACATAACTCTAAAACGACCACCGTATCTTCTGTGGTTACTCAATAATTGTTATCAATTGCAGCCCGATTTAAAAACGTTTACTAATAGTCACCCAATACCAGTTCTAATAACAGGTTGTTTGGCAAAATCTGAATGTCAATGTTTTCAAATGGTTGTCTGCTGCAGATGAGCCACCATTTGTCGTTGAAGCCTATAATGAGATGCATGGCGTTGTTCTCGGATCTAAACATCACATTTCACTCAGTATGGGGAAATGATAATGAGATGCATGGCGTTGTTCTCGGATCTAAGCATCACATTTCACTCAGTATGGGGAAATGATTACGTAGCACTAATTTGAATTGAAATAATTAGGATTTGTGAGATCAACGAAGCTTTTGACAAGACTATAACTGCCTTCTCGCTTTGCTCGTCTAAACCATAAAGATAGTATGAAGTTACTTCCCCCACCAGTACATGATCGGGTAATAATGGCGGTGTGGAAGACAGTGGTGCAGAGGTGAAGCGTCGGCCTCTCTTACCAAAGGTCCCGGGTTCGAGTCTCGTGATGAGCGGGTTCTGACTTAGGGAATGTTCCCAACAAAAGGCGCGAGTACTGGTTAAGTCTCCAGGAAGCAGACATCGAGACTGATTGATATAAGCTAATGGCTTGTTTCGCAATCGATGTAAAATAAATAAGTTTAAACTAATAATGGCGGCGCCACTTGCATATGGTGTAGCAGAGACAACATTTTAATGCGGACTAAACTGGTTTAACACTTCAAAATTCGAAAAT
Organism: Clinocardium nuttallii; assembly: GCA_031471495.1. Classification (NCBI taxonomy): domain Eukaryota; kingdom Metazoa; phylum Mollusca; class Bivalvia; order Cardiida; family Cardiidae; genus Clinocardium; species Clinocardium nuttallii. The sequence continues at coordinate 6,497 of JAUELF010261638.1, read as the reverse complement.
AGTTTAGTTCCTGTTTAACCCTTTTCCTCATACAGACGCCTCTAAAGCATACGACTTTTGAAAACACTGTGGTAAAAGAAGAACTTGTATTTGTTGTTAATGGTTAACGCATCTGCAGCTGACGACATCTGAAAGTTCTGTGGTAAAAGGTAAATACTGCTCATAATGCCGCACTGTTCTTTCTACTCTTTTCATTAAAAAAAAGTTTCATTTGCAGATTATGTTCATACTTCTTTATATATGTTATCGAAGTCGCCCGCTGTAGATTTGTTGTATGATGGAAAGGAATGAATGAAATCGTTGTATATTTTGATTATATATAGGAACTGGAACCAAGAACCGAACGACTATCTAGGAAAAGAAGATTGTGCTGTTATCTTTAACAACGGGCAGTACAATGATGTTACCTGCACTGGTCAAGCAGCCGCCATCTGTGAATTAAACAATCGAGGTATTTGAGCCGTCCAGCGAGAAAACCAATATTAAGACATCTGCGTAATGTATCGACCAGATCAGCCTGTGCTGTCCATGCAGACTGATCCGGGCCGAATTCCGTCTCAGGGCGATGAGGTATAGAGAAATGATTCCGGAAACTGAAAATCCAAGGAAGGCGAAACGTCTATCCGGGTTAGACTGTGTGGATATGCTTATGGTGATCCGGTTCGACACTTTACACAATATTGGATTTCTCGCGAGAAGGCTCATATGTTCTTTTCCATTTTAATTGTGTTTTACGCTGCTTTCAAATAATATTTCAATTTAAATCATGTTGTTCTATGAGTAAATTACCAGTACTTTCGTTTTATATTTCAACTTAACCCTGAACCCCAAGGAGGCCATATCTGCCAGATTTAAACTATTGGGTGTGACTTGAACAGATATCGAACCCTAATCTCAAGATCGTGACGTCCACACTATAGACACAGTAATCGATATCATTTCTGTTTCACACACTGTAGTTTCAATTTGTCATTTAATATACATCAAAGATGATCGGAGTTAAACTCCGTTTGTAATCGTATGTCAGTTATATCACCGCGATAAGTTCATTTTTATACTTTATATGTCCTTGTCATCGCATCCCGGAAGTAATTGCGGAGTAACGGGCACGACAGTCGCTAATATATATAGATAAATACTATTGAAAACGACCTATTGTTTTTGTTTTTCAGCCAACTGTCCTACAGGCTGGACTGCTAATGGGAACAGCTGTTACTTATTTACACCCTTTAACAATATGACCGTACTCTACACCAACCTCGAAGCGATTAACTATTGCAGTCACTTTGGATATAACACGACCGGGCAAGGAAAGCTTCTATCTGTGGATACAGTTGCCGAAATGGTGGGTGATGTAACCCTTTCCCACCCATTTACAGCGGACAACTTGTGTACATAATGTGCCAAACATGGTTCCTTTTGGCTACAATGTTTTACTCGTTCTTTAAATACATATATCAAAAAGATGGTTTCCAAATGTTTGCTAAGACCTCCTCAAAGTCTTCTGTCGCAGATTTGCTGTATGAGGGAAAAGGCTAATAAATTGAATATCAATTAAATTTACATGTTCCGTAAATTTAACATTTGTTTGTTAAATGTGTGTTGTATACCCGTTTTCAAAAAGTATTTCAGTTTCCTGTGTAATTTACTATTACTATTTGTATTATGTATCCTAAGCTCATAGAATGGAAGTCAATGCTATCATGTTTAAAGGCATTGGTAGGACCCGACCGGGTATCGGACCTTAACATCCTGTGCTCCCACGGCGGACACTTTAAACTACAGCACTACGGACACGTGCGATGCATAGAGTAGCACCAATTTATAAATATGTAATAGCATTCCAAAATGACCCGCTAGAATACAAATTAAGCATCAATGCACTTTCAACGGTGCTCAGCGAAAACGTCAAAGCATTTGTGGCCAGTGTAATAGTCGATAAGTCTGAGAATCCGGCTCTACACAGTACACCAATTAGTTTTTAATGTTTCAAGAATTAATATAATTCCAAATAAAATCTGAAACCCTATACACCCTAATGTGCATAATTTCTCCATAACTGTATTAACTGAATGCGCAGGCCTTTTTTTCATACATGGTATGGCTACGGTATGGTTGGTCTTTCTTGAGCATCGCTTATCTATTGATATATTAGCCGATCCACGAGAACAACCAATATTGTGGACATTGCGTAAATTATCGACCACGACCATCCTAAGCAACCCGCGCACGCTAATCCGGTTAGATACTTTTGCGTACTTTCTGTTTAAGAAATCATTACTCTATCTCTCTATTTCCCCGGATTAGTCTGCGCGGACTGTGCAGGCCGATCTGGATCGATACAGTACGTATATTACATCATGTTGGTTTTCTCGTAGAATGGCTCCTATTACGAATCAGATTACATACATAGATTCGACAAATAGCAATCGAGCTTCAGTACATTACGTCTAAAACAAAGACCTCGGGAATGTTATCTCACCATTTAAGTGACCTATTCAAAGTTTCTTATAAGTGTATTTCATAATCATGCGGGCTATTGCGGGTATTATTACTGTTTAAGATAAACAAAAAGTAAGTATGCTTTAGGAAACTCGGAGCTAAAAGGATTTATAAGTAATTGCAAAACTTTTACCATCATTGCAGAAATTCATCACAAACACCCTCAGTTTAATAACAGAGAACATCTATGGATGGTACACCTCTTTAAATGACAAGCAGGTCGAAGGGTTGTGGTCCTTCGGAAGTGGATCGAACGACCCATCTCTCGTGTGAGTATTATCATCAGAACATGCTGTAAAATGGTTCATGTATATATGAAACGGACTGTATCACGATTTCGGCGTTTCCGCTTTTCAAACATAGAAAATTATAGTTATTGTTATTAAATGTCAAAATTAAGATAATTCAATTTGGTTCTAATTCGCAAGTATTTTTTATGGATAAATCATTTTGTAGAACTAAACATGTGCAAAGTTTAGTTAATTACACAGTGCTCATTGCCTTAATTTTGGACCAAAATGCTTCTCTGTGCGTATACTGGATCTTACCACAGCGCATAAAGGGTCGTCTAGAATTGACAATAAATATTTAAGAGCAATTGCTTGTTTTTCTGACTAATGTCTTGGCATTACAATACATGCTCGGTTCTGGTATCAACAAGGGTCATTATACACTCGAAACACTCGGCAATCATCTCCACTATAGTTCGTTGTTTGATATAGATTATCTCCCTTGTGGATACCTAACGATTATTTTAAAGGCGACAATTTGACGCAAATGTTAATCTGATACGACGTGTTATATGAAATCATTAGTTATATATGAGCGATTGCTTCTGCAGCGAAGTTAAGGTCTGGTATAAATGATGTTGTGTTACATAGTGGACTTAGAAAAAGTTTAGTAGAAATTTTGGTGAAAACTATGGACATATAGTTCATTGATTAGACATCCTATTTTGCAAATGCAATCATTTTTTTACCTTTAGTATATGTTCTTAAAGCATATATAAGTGTTATACCAAAGTTTACAAGATATTCAGTTGAACGTTTTTAACTGAATGAGCCAAATGTCAGTTTCCAGCAGGTAAACTTATTTGGCCCTTTCCGTACATGGAAATGCATTTTGACACACCTGTAAAGTACGCACAAGTTATGATATCACTATGTTATGACATCACTATGTTATGACATCACTATTTTTTTAGAGAAACATTTATGTTTAACACTTATCCTGCTACTTCGTTGATCATTTATTCAGTTGTTAGTTGAGATGACTGTTCTTTTTTTTTTAAAGTACTATGCTAAATGTAAACAGATGTGAATGAGCAAAGATGTTAGAGACACAGGCTGATCTGGGTCATACTTGATATGAAGAATCCTAAAATCGGGATTCCCTGATCGTATTACTCGACCAATCTGACCTGACTCTGACCGTTGTGTTATGATACAAGTTTTCATTATTTCATATTATATTTTTTTATTTAAACATGCATTTTATTCTCATCAACTTTATTTGTTGTTCTATAAAAATACGTATGTTGGATAAATGGTTCAGTTTGTATTTGGTACAACACGTATTATTTTATTTATTACATATATACGTATTAACGATGATATACACATTGTAGTATTGAAGATGAAGCTTGCAGCAGAGATATATCCCTCCTACAGCTCAAATTTGATTAACTCTTTCAGCGCCAAACTGTTTTAAGTATTCCATTCCATGTTCAAAATAGAGTGTCTCCATTATCAATTTAACAAGAGTTTTGGATTTTCTTATAACTATATGGCAAACAATGCTGATTTCAGGTGAAACAGCTCGTTATGAGCTGTCTTAACTGAATTTGTGATGTTTGCAAAAATTTCAAAATTGCCATTGGAGCTGAAAGAGTTAAAATACTTTCTATGTATAACACTAAACACTATTATTTGCATCAAAGGTTAGGACCAGGTTTGGACCAGGTTTGGTTACAGCTTAAATGACCGTTCTGTTTGTTTTTCATGTTTATCACAATAGATCATGGAAAGGAGAACCAAGCACCAAACAAGGCGATAACTGCGGCATGTTAAACTATAACGGAGCATTTCACATGAGAGCCTGTGATAAAAAGATTCATTATATCTGTGAACGGTTTGCCACGGGATACAGTACGTAGAGGATGTTATTAAATGTTTTACCACTTGCAGATGCAGCAAAACAACGTTTTTAAAACACCATGGAAATGAATAATAGCTCATTATGGACAATATCTTTTTATTTTTTAAATCTATTGAATAATTATACTTTCATTTTAAAGAAAGTTTTTACCTTATTTTGGTCTATGCGAGTTCGAAGTCTTCCGCTGATGTATTGTTTGTGGTAAAATATTGAATTGCTGTACACATTTCACAACTTTTACCCATATATGAGTCACAGTTTTTACTTATTTGTTTGGAAGCTGTTTAACGCATCTTTCAACGAGTTTTCAGTTATATCATTATTTCTGAGTAGGTTACCAACACTACTTGTCTGTTTGGCCTTTCACAATCGAGTCAGTCGTACAGCTAACCCCAACATCATCATCACCTAAAAGGAAGGTCACTAGTATGTGTTATATACCAGATTTCACCGCACCCTGTCCCGGTAACCCAGTCGGTAGCGGTGCGGTCTGTCAAGTTATTGGTTCGATCCAAAGCTCGGCTAACATTTCTTCCGATGTTAAACAAATATCAATACAACGGGCGCCATTTGTCTCACCAATGGCTTTAATCAGTGTGGAAAAATACAACATTGACTTGGAAAGACTATTGTGTGTATAATGGATGTAATAAAGCCAGAAAACGCATGATTGTGCGACTTATAACCCCATGGGGGTCGGGTGTAAAATTATTAAATAATAATTGTTAAGTTTTCAATGTATATTATAAATTATTTGATGTTTCACGAACAAAAACTTAACTTACTTCCTAAAAATGAGCAATAACTTAGGCCGCGACATGTCTCAATCGGACCCTTTTACACCCGCATCAAGGCTAAGCAGATCCTTTACTGTACATGTTCATGTTGTGCAGTTCTAGAAGCATTAAAAAGTAGAATCATAAATCTTATAGTTTTCAAAGTGTATGTTCAGGTCATCATTGTTATCAAAATCTACATAAGTTGACCGAATTTAATAACAAGCATGTTGTAAGTAATACGTAAGCAGTAAGTGTATATATTGATCAGAATGTGGGGATGCTGATCTGGATCTTTACTGTTTACAATAGCCAACGTGTACCAGCATTTCTCATGCACTTGTCCAAATGATGCCAACCCGGATAACCATTTAGACCGATAAATCGCCTGACGCATTTCATGTTAATTTATATTTCAGGTGGGGCAGACACCATCAAAGGAGCCACGGGAATTTTCGTTACAATAACAGCTCTACTCATCAAGAGGTTCCTCTAAACAAAAAACATTTCTCTTTTTTCATCAATGTTGTGGATAATGATTGACCGTGGCTACTCGCACACATTATTGTGTCACTGCCTTCGCTTATAGGTATAAATGATTACCGATCTTTTCCAAAGGTTTACGAAGAAGGTTACGTTTAACTGGTCAACTAAATACTCCAAAATTGAAGACTGTATACAATGTTCCTGTTTAGAATGCAGTGGTCCAAGTAACACATTCAAGCGTCCACGGTCACTGATTTTTCCCAATATCATTTTGTTAACTTAATTATTATGTAAAAGTGCTTTTGAAATGATGAGTTTCATACAGACGCATGTCAATAAGTGCATCTGTGCGGTTTGAAAACGGTTTGCCTAATACGTAAGGAATTAGGTACACAGATGAATTCTGCAAGCCATTATTTATTTGAGACCAAACATACACTTGTTTAACCCTTTCCGACATACAGCAAATCTGCAACAGACGACTTTGAAATCACCTAGACAAAAATACGGAAAATCTCTATAAATGAAAGATTAATTATTGACATGATTTGAAAACATTATGGCAAAGTTTTGAGT
>JAUELF010261628.1:0-11308 GCA_031471495.1 Clinocardium nuttallii | reverse complement strand
TATTTGTATATTAAACTTATTTCTATTTATTCAAAGATCGGTGTTCAATTCTACTTTAGTGAGTTGTCGGCCCTTGATCATCTTGTGACAAATATACCAGGTTCGTTCCCTGTACTATTTACAACCCGTATCTTAATTATATACACCCAGTTACACAGCTGTTATGACTCCAATGTGTGCCTGAAATACTCATTTCACGAACTGTATTTCTGCTTCATCTACTTGACTCTCTTATCTACTTAAGTAATCTGCCCCTACATTGTCTCTACCTGGAATAGCTCGAATGCTGATTCTATAGGGCTGCAAAGATAACGCCTATCGCATCAGTCTAGAATTCGCCATCTTAGACTTATTTAAATAAGTAAGAGGCTGATGATCCGTCTCTAAGATGAATTCCCTACCAAATAAATACCTATGGAATTTGACACTCCCCAAATAACACCAAGACACTCTTTTTCGATTACCGAGTAATTTCTCTCCCTGTCTAGTAATTTCTTACTCACATACGCAACTGGTAATTTCTCACCCTCTGAATCCTGTAACAATACCGCATCTAATCCAATGTCTGAAGCATCTGTCCTAAGGATGAATGATTTATCAAACTCCGGTAACTTCAATATGGGAGGACCTACCAAACTTTTCTTCAAAGTCTGAAAAGCAACTTCCTGACATTCTCCCCATATGACCTTATTTGGTTGACCTTTCTTTGTGAGATCTGTTAAAGGTACTGCAATTGCCGAAAAGTTGGGAATGAATTTCCTGTAAAATCCAACTATCCCTAAACAAGATCTAACCTGTCGATCTTTCTGCTTTCTGGAGTGCATCTGTCTTCCCTTGCACTGGCATTGCACTATTAGATCTGTAAATGACATGTCCTAAACATTCTAGGTTGCCAAATCCTATACTACATTTACTCGGTCTAGCTATTAATTTAGCTACCTGCAATCTACTAAATATCTCTCGTAACGCTGTGATATGTTCATCCCATGCAACAGTAAAGACTTATATGTCGTCTATGAAACTATCCACATAATCTAAATCCTTTAAAACTTTCCTCATTAACCTACAAAAAGTACATGCCGCACAAACCAAACCAAAGGGCATCTTACTGAAACGAAACAACCCTTTCGGTGTTTCATAAGACGTCATATCTTTCGCCTGTTCTGTCAACGGCACCTGCCAATAACCCTTACTAAGATCAATTTAAGTAAAATACTTTGCCCTAGATACCTTCGAGAATATCTCTTCGATATTTGGCATTAAATATTTGTCAATAACCGTTTGATGTAATGAAATCTTTTATTAAATTTCCAGTCCCACTACATGCATGTAAAAAGGCATATGTGAATTATTTATTCATGAATAGTCTGAAACGATATCTGATGCACAGACTGATCAGGTTCTACAATGTTCACAAAGGCAGCATTGTATATTTTAGAATGGATTTGTCTTATCAATCTTGAATCGTATTCTTCTTCATGCACCGCTTTCCTTTTCGTGTTGACAACATTGTCCTTCAGTTTTCTTCTTTAGCAAAGGAATATTGGCTAATATTTTAGTTCTGCAGTCGTCCACTTTAGCAATGGAATATTAGCTAATATTCAAGGACTCTTCACACAAAATGCAGTGTATCTTGTACTATTCTTGTTAAAAGCCTTCGGTATCTATATTGAAAAATAGATGATCTCTGAGATCTACTTAACTTTGCCAATGAGATCCCATTATGCTAACCTTTTTGGTGATATACTTCTTTGGCTTAGTAGTTCCTTTTTCTGCCATATAATCATGTATTTAAATATAATGTTTTCTATTTACAAATAACTGTGGGGCCACATATGAAGAGAGCTTACCTTCTTACGTATTAACACTTCTATGACTCCTTTGAAGACTCGAATGAGAGAAACTATAAAACTATTTTTGTCTGAAAGTAGAATATCAAGGTTTTTGATATTTGGTATGTAGTTTCATATAGTGGACCCCTACCAAGATTATTTAAAACGTGACGCTACCCAGTGTCCCTTATTTATATACATGTACATGTACGTAAAAAACCTTTATTTTTAATATCTTCTTAAAAAACCTCTCCGACATGCGATAAATCTGAATAAGACGACTCGACGAACAATGTACAGGAATATTTCTATGAACGAAATGTTATTGAATAGGGCTGTAAAATATGTTTGCTAAAGAAAAAGTCCTCATATTAAGCAATATCTCCTTTACCACAATGCTTTCAACTTGTTTCAATAATTACAAGCTCATTTATTAATATCATTTTTTTTATTCGATATTTCAAGAGTCGTCTGTTGCATATTAATTGTCTTTCAGAAAATGTTAAAACATTTAAGATATACTGTAAATAAAACCTTTTTATGATCCCATATACATGCACTTTTATCTGTTCGTAAACCCTTTCCCAAATCAGACGGCTTACAAAAAGGTTTAACATTACTCAAAAAGCGATAAGGAGAAATAAGTTATGATCTTTGAAAAAGGAGGAATAAACTAGAACATATTTTAAATTTTGATTGAAAGGTAATACACTAAATATTGTCGATTCATTCACTTACTTATGTACATAATAATTATATAAATAATTCAAACTAAACAAGAGGGCAATAATGACCCTAGATCACACACCTGGGTTATGCAATGATATATTTAATGCAAAGCAAGCCTTAAACTGCTAAATAATATCAAAATACTGTCTCCAAAGTGTTAAATAGATATTTCTTTAATTTGGCACAGAGACCTATTCGTAGTTTTAGAGTCAATATGACCCATATTTGAACTTGAACTTGATTTCATGAAGACAATCATTCTGACAGAGTGTTAACAAGATTTTCCTTAAATTGTGCCTTGTAAACTACTCTTTGACCATACATGTCATGACCCACATTATCATAATGCTTCATTAGCCATAAATAATGTTGAAGTTGATTTTTACTGGAAAGATAAGATTATTCTCTGAAGATAATTCTACATCTCCAATATTTCCTGCTGACCTCTGTCGTTGTGAACGCTTCACTGGTGGGAAGCTATTATCCACGAATAAATTTAGTTACGTTCAGCTACTGTTCATCTTATATTTGACATTATTTAACAATATGTATACGTACATATAGGTGCATCATTATCATAACAAAGGTAGACCAAGATTCGATGGATTTTAATAATAATTGAAAACCGTTACGCTCTCTGTTGCCAGTGTGTTGAGAATAAACCTTACTCTTTGATGTTCGAATCTTTGACCTTTGACAAATGAAAAATGAGTGATACTCGTTTGCTAAAAGTATAACATTTTTAGTCAATAAACGGTAAAACGAACTTGATCCTCTCTATTTATGTTTTGATGACGACGCATTTCAATATTAAGCTGATGACTAGATCATCTAAATATAGCGAAAGCTTTTCATAGCTGGACAAAATTCGATATTTCAATATATGGTGTGCTTTAATAGGCATTTAAAATGTGTATAGGTATTGAATCTCGAAAAGTCATTATTGTCGACATGCTAATGTTTTGTAAAACAGTCATATATGCGTTGTTTGAAGCTGGATCATGATACGGTTACTTCCTGAAAACTCCAGACATTATCAAAGGCATACGTGTTTAATATATATATGACTTATTTCCGTTAAGGCTCTCCAGAAATCATCACTGGCGTTTTACATTAGTAACAATGTCTTAGGTACCGGCGTTGGAGCACATTTATTTTGTAACATACATAACACATACCGTATAATCTTCCAAATTTTTTTTGACAGTCGGGTTAACCCCTAAATAGTATCTACACAAGTCGAATTGAACCTTTTCTACGACATTTAAGTATGTAAGACCTGATTGCTCGGAACGGTACGTTAGATATATTGATTCAGATTTAACACCATTTCAACAATTGTTCAGTCATATCACGGAGGCCAGTTCAACTATTCCTGGCTTTTTCACACCAGTTATCCACATAACAATCTCACTAAGCAACTGGCTAATTTTCCACAGCCCATTGGTGGAATACGAATGTAACTTGTCAATGTCAATGACCCTTGTCAATAGACTGAAAGAATATTGGCCGAGCTGGGGTCTGAACTCACAATCCCTGGATTGACAGGACTTATTCAAAGTCCACCAATACTAAACACCATAATTTCGTTCAGTTCATGTTAGTGCTAGAGTCGTTGCAATGTTTGGAAATAACATTGAGTTGTAGAAAATTTGCGATTTGTGCGCAATTTGCCTCATCGTCTGCGAAAAGGAGACATTATGATATTTCTGGCTTGTTATTATTTCTAACAACATGCCACCACCTCACTTTTTCTCTAGATCTTTTATAAAAAGGCTTAATCTCAGTGGCTCAGTTCGGGTACTGCATGAAGGAAAATGACTCAGATGAAATTACCATACATTTACTGAATTAAAAGATATACACACGAAACAAAAGACAGCTAACGAAATGCATAGTTATATGCAAGCATGTTTCTGACGAAATGGGGAATCACTCAAATTTGAACAGGATATTTATATATATATATATATATAGCCACGAATAAGAAATATGATGATCGATTAAGGGTGAATTAGTTTTTTCTCCGGTAAGTTAGGATGGTTTCCCCGGAACCCAGCATTTACAATCGCACGCACACAAACCCACATACAACATAGCATTATCAAGTGTCGTATTTTCACATCGCTACTGTTGCAGCCTATACAGTAATGTAAATACTGCGTTTCTTTATTGTTCCACCTTAGCATCGGGAAAATGTTGCCTGTCGTCCTGTTTTGCAATTGGATTAACAAACTCCTTGCCATTGAAATCCGTGTAGTTTTGGCATTCTTTGATTGCTGAATCCGGTACCTGTGAAGAAAAGTGAGTTGCCATAAATTTGACCACTTAGTTTTAAATTTAGATTTGCCATGTTCTAAAATCCTTTTTTGTCCATCAAACCGTATCTTGTTGGTACTCAAAAGAATCGTCTCTGAAGTTGGGTTATTTAATACGCCGGCTAAATAGCAGTTATACTAGCCAATAAAGATATGTGTATAGTTGTTTATTCGATTACAAGTACGGCTGCTCAAATCTATTCCCTCAGTCGAAAGCGATGCAGGCTGTTAATCCAGGGCGTTGTGAGTTATAACTCAAGCTCGGCCGGATTTCGACAAAAGTCAACGTCACAAGAAAGTAGGATTCCTCTTCCACAAATGAGCAAACATAATATGTGGATAAGGTGCCAATTGCTTGGAAAAGGCTGTTGTGTGAAGTACTGATATGAGAAAGACGGAAGGAAACATATGAGAAGGTTAAATGACCGCCTTGATATGACTGCAAAATTGTTGAAAACATAGTTAAATACCTACCTTTTCGATCGGCGTGTAGCTAGCGTGGTGGTGCGGTATGAAGGAATCGTTGGTCGCTTTGTTATAGCACATCACAAATGCCCATCGTCTCATATCGCTGTCGTTTGGACTGCTGGTATGTAATGTGTTACAATGTTGGAACAGTACATCACCTTAAAATTAAAATACCATGTCATTTAACATTGTTGCTTCCTTCACAATCGAATCGCGGTAATGAAAACATTATTTGTATTAATTGACAACATTAGCCTGACTCTGACCTTAGTATGATGCATATATTTATAAATGTTATTAAATTAAAACTGTCTATATTTTGTCTCAATACACACATGTACACGTAGGTGTGTTTTTCTTCACAAAACAAGCAACAAGCATGTATCTTATAACACATATACAATGTTCATATTGGAGCAGACGTCCTGAGGACCGGGCCAGGTTTTGCTTGAGAACACACCGATACACTAGGGCAATACATCTACCTTTTCACCCAAAGTAATATCCCTACATCTAGGTCAAATATCGCCAAAAGCATCCGCGGTCATGCTGATCTAGAACCAAATAGTCCCTTAAAAAACTTGTTTGTGTAGAAATGAGTGTATACCGTCATCAGAATGTATTGAATATATTACATTGATTTTACATTCAATGTTAATGTTTTAAGGATGTACTGGGAATGATTGATCATTTGCAGTAGTTTGACCTTGTTTGAAAGTGAAAGTAGAAAACGTGTCAAATAAGATTTCGTCCAAAATGACGGTAACCATTTTTCCCGGGTGAGTTTTTGTTTTGCATATAGCATGACACCCCAATTTTCTTTGAACTATGTTAAAGCTTAGAGGTAAATGTAACAAGTTTCAATGATATATGGATGTATGATAAATGCTTAGAACGTGTAACAATTGAGGATTGAAACTGGTTGATTTACATGAAAATAAGAAGGAATGTATTTGGTGTTTTGTCACCTCTATCGTATAATTGCAGACAGTTAAGTTAAATCTTAAAGGTTCATTGTTCTTGGGTCGGCTCGAGCTGGCTTACATATTTAAGTAGTTAGATCTGAACCTTGAATGCCCGTCTTTAAGTCATGCATTATACGCTTGCCAGGGATACTAACTACGTGTCGACCAACATTTATCGCTTTACTTCATACCCCTATACATAAAACTGCAGCGGACAACTTTGAAAACGTCAAAGCAACTATATGGAATATATAATATATGGATATACTTCGAGCTTTATAAATTGAAAAGAAATTATTGAATAAAGTTGAAAACATTATGAGAAATTCCTTCTCCGTTTGTTACAATGATGACAAAGGAAGTCTGCTTCAGATATCGATTGGTGTCGCTTATAGTTATGTTAAATAAGTTTGAGAACATAAAATGTCTATCCAAAATATAAGTTACCTGGTTCAAAATCTTGAGAAAAGTGACATTATTCCACACATACCTGTCTATCTTTCAGATCATATGAAGGGTGATATTAATCTTGAAATACCTGTCCCTTGTTTAAATCCTGAGAAAAGTGTCATTATTCCTGACACACCTGACACACATGACACATGCTGATCAAATGAAATGTGACATAATTCCTGCCTCTCTTTCCGAGCATACGAGGGGTAACATTAATCCTGAAATACCTGCCTCTCTTTCAGATTCGAAAAAAGGGTGACATTTATCCTGGTATCTTTATATCAAACAGAAGGTGACATTATTCCTAACACTATTATACCTGCTTCACCTTAGATCAATAGAGGGTGATATTATTATTGTTATATCTCTCTCTTCATCAGATCAAATGGAGGGTGACATTATTCCTGACATACATGCCTCTCTTTAATATCATATGAAGGGTACATTAATACTGAAATGCATGTCCCTCTTTCCGATCATAAGAAGAGTATTATAATTTCTGACATACATGCCTCTCCTTTACAGCAAATAAAGGATAACATTATTCCAGATATACCTGCCTCTTCATCAGATCAAATAGAGGCTGACATAGATCTTGACGTTTTCTTCCCGATTGTCCCACATTTAAAAAATTGCTATTACCCTTGCGGAAGGGTGAAGACGTGTAAGGGAAAGATAACAATACAGACCGGCTATTGTGCCTATTCCATAAACCATGCATGACATACCTGCCTCCATTTCACAATAAATATGTTCACATGATTCCTTTAACTGCTCGATCCTATCAGGGTCCGCCTGGGTCTGAAGGGTTGCCCCACCTGGAATATGTGCGATTCTGCCGCATTTGTGGGAACCTTTCAGCAACTGTCAACATTAGAAATACTCGTTAAAGGTAGATGGTATATCAAAGATCACCACATGCAAACCCTTCTTAGCTAAGAAACTATAGATGATCCAGGGTAGACTGTGTTTCTATGTTACCTGATTGTGATGGCCCCTGTCCGTTATATTACGGTACCTGACCTAGAAAGGAACAAATCTGACACAAACTAAAATTAAACAATTTGGGTGCTAGTGATATTGATTTCTAAATTCCATAAAGTCAAATTCATTTCATGACGATAGGTAACTACAATCAAATCAACGGTTCCACAATGCTAAGAACTGAACTTGTTTCATTTCTGAGAAGTAAATATCTGTAACAAGAAACGTTTGAACCGAATAAACATGTTCCAACGGCGTTTTAAAAACTTATCGGCAAACAATACAGGTTCAGATGAGACTGCGAGCAAAAAGGCATGCATATTAATATGATTATACACTTGTCGCAAATCTGTGTTGTTGACATTCCTGGAGCCTGTCTGATTTCAGCAGTCAAATCATGAGACACTAAGGAGCCCTAAACGGTTGTCAAGTTCACCGAAGAAAACCCCAAAACAAGAAAATGAGTACATCTTAAATAGTGCTAATAGAAGTATTTAATCGTTGATATATATATATATATACGAGGGGTGTTCGAAAAGTTATTTCTATATTATTGCAGCTAAGCTATTTCTATATTAGTGCAGCTAAGTAGCTGAAACTTTATTTAGATATTGTTCAATTTAATACCATTGTTATCACAAACTATCAGATTCTTTAATCAAGTACAGAGTTACGGTAACGCCATTTTACCTGTATATTATCGCCTTTTTCAATAATTATCAATTATATCATGCTGGAACAAATATCACAGTTCTTTTAAACAGTGTTTCCTGGTTATTCACAACAGTACTTCGCCCAGCATTCTTTCTGGCTACATGTACCATTTCACTTACACGTGTTATCATGATCAATTACCGGACCGAGGTTTAAATGACAATATAAATACAGATCAAACTGCGTTGGTAACATCACCATTTGTCGCAAATGCCCAATTATCAATTTTCCGATGAGCATGTATCACGCCATCCTCGGTACCCGGACTATTCATTAAGAGGATGATATCAAGCATGACATCTGTAAATACCTGAAGACAGCTGTTTTCCCGTGTAGCCTTGTCCATCGGCAGCCATACCGTTATCATATCAGGGAACAGATTATGTTTGTACCAGTACCTAAAACAATATATTACTGCTTAAACCATTCAGACAGATTCAAAGGTGCTGAACTCCAGATGGAGAATTTTGAAAGGTTGAACATTCTGCAAATATGGCTAAATCAGTTATTTGAACGTCATGAAAATGTTTAAAATTTGGCTTACTTGGTATGTCTACCCATTAAAAATAATTTGATGTTTATTGTATTGTTTAGTGAAATTATTATGCTAATGTTATCCCATAATTAGGATTTTAATATTTCAAGACAACTTTTGAACAGTTTTAAAACTTTGACTATAGCATATATAATCTGGAGGTCAGCACTTTAAAGGCATTTGTATCGCATTGCAACAAAGATAGAATTGCTCGTAATCGAGAGTGATTAATAAAAGGAAAAATAATTCATATTTTATATTAAATGTTATTGATAAGTGAGCCGTCCCACGAGGAAACTATTATTATGGCCTCTGCGTAATGAATCGACCCAGATAAGCCTGCGTCGTCCGCGAAGATGAATCAGGGCCAACACATTCCGTCTCGGGGAATTAGATGTATAGAGTATTGATTTCTGAAACCAAAGAAAATCCACAAGAAGGCGAAACGTTTCTATCTGGGTAAGCCTGCACGGCATGCTTAGGCTGATCGGCTCAAATGTTATAAATAGGTTTATGTTAATCCTTTGTCAATAGATGCAACTTTTAAAAACAATTCGCACAAAGGAAAAACAGCACGAAGCTAGAATTTGTTCCTTTACCTACACTCAGTGTTAAACTTATGGTCAACAATTCCCAAACATCAAGATAAAGGCCTCATTGGTGATTTCACAGTTGATTGATTGGGGTTAAACGCCGTTTTAACATTTTCTCAGTCATATCAAGGCGGCCAGTTCACCTACTCATGTGTTACTTTCACAGAAAACGACTTCAGACATGTGATATCAGGTAAAATCAACATAAATTGAACTACCTTATGATAGATAAATAACAATAATTGGTTTGAATATGCTTGTTTTAGCGACATGTTTGCCACGTGATCTGTGAACAGTTATACTTATACGGAGACAAAATAAGTAACTCTTTGCCACGAACAATTCTGCAGCAGATGACTTTAAACAGCATCTACGCAGAATAGTTAACTACAATGTAAGAAGTTGTCATTTTGTTCAGCAATTTTGCCGGCCTAACGTTGCAAACGTTGTTTGCACCAGGTGCGTCACAATGCGGCACCTGTATATGAGAAGGCTTAACTACTTTTTTGCACTTTCCTACATACAACAAATCTGCAGCAGACGACTTTGAGGGCATCTAGGCAAACACATGGTAAATCTCTATAAATATAATTACTGAAAATAGTTGAAAACATTGTGGCAAAAAGAGAAATTGCTCAATACGAGCATTTTCTCCTTTTGCCATAAAGTTTTCAAATGTCGTCTGCTTCAGATATGTTTATATGCGGGGAAGGGTAAAATGTGAGATTACCCATAATCCTGATGCCACACATGGGCACCGCCTTCTTTCGGATTTTTCAGAATAAACTTTCCATGGTAATGATAAACCTCGCCGTCTAAGAGCTGAAAAAATGAATTCATATGTTTGACGTTGTTAATACAATGTACACGTCAGAATGTATACACTTTTATTACTGCACTATTTAGTGATAATGGCTTAAAGGTGCTGAACTCCAGAAAAAAGATGTTATAATTAAAATGTTAAAACTGTTTAATAGTTGTCTTAAAATATTAGAATCATAATTCAGGGATAATAAAAAAGCAAGAATTTCACTTTCCAGTACCATTAATATCTAAATGTTGATCGTTTATACTTCATTTTTACAGGGTATACATACCCAGTTAGCCAAATTCTCTACATTTTCGTGACTTTCAATTGACTGTTTTTCAACATTTACTGCCTAAATAGTTTTGAACTACTTTTACTTACTTTGTTTTCACTATAAACAATAGCAGAACTTTCATCATTTCAATAGTGTAATGTCCATCAGGAGTTCAGCACATTTAAGGTTGTACACCCTATAAGACTCGGTTATTTACGTATGAAGTCTGTTTAAATATATGATCAGCAATTTCCGTTAGAATGTCTATCAGGAGTGCAGCTCCTTTAAGGTTGTACACCCTATTAGACTCGGTTATGTACGTATGAAGTCTGTTTAAATATATGATCGGCAATTTCCGTTAGAATGTCCATCAGGAGTGCAGCACCTTTAAGGTTGTACACCCTATTAGACTCGGTTATTTACGTATGAAGTCTATTTAAATATATGATCGGCAGTTTCCGTTAGAATGTCTATCAGGAGTTCAGCACCTTTAAGGTTGTACACCCTATTAGACTCGGTTATTTACGTATGAAGTCTGTTTAAATATATGATCGGCAATTTCCGTTAGAATGTCTATCAGGAGTTCAGCACCTTTAAGGTTGTACACCCTATTAGACTCGGTTATTTACGTATGA
>JAUELF010261617.1:0-11308 GCA_031471495.1 Clinocardium nuttallii | reverse complement strand
CAGGGAGCAGACATCAAGTGTGATTAATATAAGCTTAAAGCTTGTTTTGCAATTGATGTAAAATAAATAAGTTTAAATTAAATTTGAATCCTGCAAAATTAATATTGTAACATTGTGTCATTTATATCGTAGTGAGCTGGTAGATTATAACAAAAATTACATCACAATTAGACTAGGAAAGTTTCTTAACCCTTTCCCTCATACCACAATTCTGCAGCAGACGTCTTTGAACAAAAAAAATAATCTCTATAATTCAACGGATAACCTATGACTAAAAGTGGAAAACATTGTGGCAAAAGGAGAAATTGCACATTTTGTGCAATTTCTTTTTTTATCACTATGTTTTCAAAAAGCTGTATATGAGGGAAAGGGTTAATAGCATGCAGTGAAACAAACTTTCCTACATGTATACAATAAATCTGTAGCAGGTAGCTTTAAAAAATCTAACTCAAAATATGGAAAATCTGAGTAAAAGTGTATCTATTGAATAGAGTTGAAAACATTGTGGAAAAATGAGAAAGATAATTTCTCCTTTTTGTTACAATGTTTTTAAAATATAGTCTGAAACAAAATGTGTCTGCAAGTAGGAAACGGTTAATTGTCCCAAGGTTGAATTTGTTTTAAAAAAAAAGTGTTGCATTACAATGTTGCTTTTGTGCTTAATTCTATTTTTTGTTTGGTTATTCAATCAACCAATGTTTGAGATTGTTTATGTTTTCGCTACGGCTTGACACTTAACCTCATTGTTGATAGAATTGCTAAGGTTTGAAATCATTATGAAAAGAAACATGAAAACAACATCTTGCGTGAATCCCTCTCAAAGACACATTTTGAAGAATCAGCAACAGAATGTTATTGAAAGCATTGTGGCAAAAGGAGAAATAATGATTTAATAAACTCTAATCAATAATTATACCTCTGTAGATGTTTTCATTCATCCACTCCAATTGTTGATGTTATGTGGGAAAGGGTTAAAAAAAAATGCATTCTGCATTTGTATGATACAATTAAACTTATTAATTTGCAGCAGGTGTAGTTATGTTATTAACAAATATCCATGTCGGTGTATTTGCTTATTTATTTTAAATGAAAATATACGGTCATATCTTTGCAGCCTGAGCCAGTGGATGATTCAGCAATGATCCAAGATGAGGTGAAACGACAAGTACACAAATGTACATGTGTTAAACAGTTCAGAATACATAAAATAGGAGAAGGAAAGTACAGGGTAGGTTTCTGTTTGGATATATTAGTCGCCGGTGACTATATTTTTTATTCGTTTATCAGATTTCACATGGGAGGACTGTGAAGTTGTTATTAGGATAAACTTAATGTAAATGCCTTGAAAATATTATGGTTCCGATTGTGTAAAAGATATGATGCATTTGAAAAGAAATTCATGTTTTCAATAATTTGTTTCAAATTAACCCTTTCCCTCATATAAACGTTTTCTGACACCTGTAGCAGATGGCTTTTTGAAAACATAGTGACAAAAGAAGAAATTGCACAAAACATGCAATTTCTCCTTTTGCCACAATGTTTTCCACATTTTGTCATAGGTTATCCATTCAATTATAGAGATTGTTCAAAGTCGTCTACTGCAGAATTGTCGTATGAGGTAAAGGATTTAAATGTGTTTCGTTCTTGACACTTATTTAAAATGTCATTCCCATGGCTCACACCTGGCATTCTGCTTGCGCCTTGCATCATATATTGTATGCATCAATGACACATTGAGGGCGATCATTATATCTTTTTAAAAATAAAGGAGAAAGTTCATGGCTTGAGCAATTTCACCCTTTTCTCAATGTCTTTAAAGTAGACTGCTGCGAAGGTGTCCAATGATGCCTTCAACACGGAGAGGGTTAAATAGCTGTAAATTGACAAATACAAAAAATACAAAATTTTGACCGAAAGAAATCCAGAAATTTGTATGTGGAATTTTAAAAAATCCTGGAATTGGTTCTAAAATAAAGCACTATAATGGGTTTAGTTAGATTAATGATTGTCAAGAATGTATGTGTGGTAAAAAAATGAGTGAATGCAGTCTTTTTCTGCAACATTGCATATGCCTTAAGTTGCATCAAATTTCTCTTGTTATTCCCTTTAGTGGTAAATTATGTTGTAAGTCTCTTGATGGGGAATATAAGAATCCTGGAACAAATATTGCATAATGCAATAGCATCTTGACCCTTTCCCAAATGCTGCAAATCTGTAGCAGACAACTTTGAAAACATTGAGGCAAAAGTATTGAAAATTTCAGCTTTTCTGTGTGTTTGTCAAGATGATTTCAAAGTTGTCTGCTACAGATTTGCTGTAAGTGGGAAAGGGTTAAGGAAACTATAACAGTTATTTCGAGTATGTATAAGTTGCTCTGCATAATTTATTACATTATTTACTATATGTGTCGATCACCACTAAAAACCTTTCAACTGGTTATTTTCATCATATAAATAAAATTATAATTATTTGCAGTTTGGTGACTCTCAAAAATTGCGTCTTGTTCGTATTTTACGAAGTACTGTGATGGTACGAGTAGGAGGTGGGTGGATGGCTCTCGATGAATTCCTCGTTAAAAACGACCCTTGTCGAGGTAAATATTGAAATCTTTGTTTGTTTATTTAGCTGTAATTGTAATATTGGGAAAATGAATTGATGGAATACAAAATGCATGCATACATCATTCTGTACTTGAAAATAGGTAAACTCAATATCATCGAAAATGTTCATAGAACCAGCATTCTCAAAATTAACGTGATTATTTATGTTTGAGTGCAGGGGTCAGATTGATGTTTGCCCTTGTCCATGGTCAACTCATTTTCACATGACAATCAGATGAAGGGCAACATGAATGGCTTCTGAATGAAGATTAGATTTTAAGCTTTGTGATAATAATTAGAATATTTCTGTATAATAAATGTTATACTGTGGATAAACTGATGATATAAAAAAACCACCAGAAGATCAAGATCGGCACCAATCAACATAGTCTGATCAAAGTCTATATGTTCATCATTTTGCAACTAAAGTGATGTGATTTGAAAACATTGAGGAAAAACTATAACATGGGGAAAATCAAAGAGATAAATCTAAAGACAAACACGGAGTTCAAAACATTGTAGTGGTAATATGAGAAATTTTTCCACAATGTTTTCAAAAGTTGCCTGTTACAAAGGTAAACAAAACTTCATTTCATTTTGTTTCAAACCGCGAATTAGTTTATTATCTTTTAATCTCTTGCAATCTTAGTTAAGTTTTATGTTTAAATACTTCCCTGTACATAATGCATGTTGGAACTGACTACAATGCATAATGGGTCATCTCGAATTGACATCAATCACACTTAAATACTCATGAAGACAGTCATGCACTTGCTCTGTCAAATGAGATCCTATGATTCAACAAAGGCCTGTGCTATACAATTTGGTAAGCACCAATTTGATTATCTGATACAAAGGTCATTCTGAGACGACCTGTATGGGGCAGTCACCAGATCTATATACAAGACAACTAGCTTTAGGTCTGGTTTTAATGGGATTTTAAGACTATATATACTGTAAACCAACTATGTATTTTTGTCCTTTTTCAACTAAAAATACTGACTGGATTTATGCCATTTTTGCATTTCATGAATCAGACAAGTGATGGACTCATGCTGCTCACACTGCTCTGTATTAGTACTCATACTGAAAGTATGAGTAGGAACTAAATCTCATTGTACAATTATTCCTACAATTGCGTTAATTTGATATTAAAATTTACTTATTCCAATAGCGAGAGAGTTAGGTATGCGATGCTGCTATTATTACATGTTTTGTGGTGTGGCTAAAACCAAATGTGTGTCGCTATACATGTCTTGACTCTTTCCTATCTGCAGAAGCATTTTCAATGCATCTGCAAGAGGCGATCTTTGAAAATATTTTCGCAAAAGAAGAAATTGCTGATATTTTCAAAGGCGTCTGCTGCAGATTGGTCTAAATGTTGCTGCAAGTGAGGAAGTGGTTATATGGGTTAGTTGGTTGACAAGTTCAATGTATTTGTTATGCTATAACATACTGTAATGGTAATAATGTTTATACTGTTCAATTAATCATGACATATTTAGTGTAAATGGTTCAGTTCATTAACTTCCACATAAGAAATACTTGATGAAAACTTTAAGACAAACCTACAGAGAACTTTGTGATTTCCACAGTGTTGCTTAATAATTCTTTTTGTAATACTGATAATAAATGTTGCCATTTTAACCAGGCCTATAACGTTACAAACCACGCCTTTCAACACATTGTTATCAGTGCAGATCTAGGTCATTAGATCTAGGTTGATCACAGGTTGATTCTTTAAATAGAGATGTGAATGTTGGATCTAATTAATCTGCAGAAGAGACAAATGTGTGAAGAAACATATTCTTACCTCAAAGCTTGTATAATGTCTTTTAAGATATAAATTGTCAAAGCAATTATATGCAATGAACTTGTCAACAACTAGATCCATATTTATGTTAGACTTAACCCTGTCTCACAAAAAACAATTCTGCAGCAGATAACTTTAAAAACGTCTTGACAAAGGTATAGAGAATCTCTATAAATGAAAAGAGATGAAAATATTGTGGTGGCAAAAAGAGAAATTGCTCGTCATGAGGAATTTCTCTTTCTTTCATCAACAGTTCCACAAGTTGCCTGATGCAGAAGTACATTGTCATGTGGGACAGGGTTAGTCCATACCTCATCACTATCAATATTAAACACATTAAATGATTAAACTCGAGTCAGGCTTAAACCAACCATCAGCGTTTTATGACGAACAGAAATCTTGATCGTTCAGGTTAATTCATGATCTAATTGGAATTGCCACTTTCCTCTGATAAGTTGGTTCAACTTTCTGTAATGTTTGAGAGACCATAATTATAGTGTTTTCAATGTTTCTGCAGAGGACCGTCAATGAATCGTCTTATAAAATGCTGTTTGGTTGTTTTTCCTGCATCTGTTCTCATAACTTTTACCCATAAATAATTGTATTTTATACGGAATATTTCCAGTTTTACATGTATATATTTCCCATTCATTAAATGTTTTAACCTACTCTTAACACATCAGCTATATTATAATTGTATTTACTGGGGTTTGATATAATAATTCAAATATAATAAGGATATAACATTGATGGTGTTTTTTATCTAACTTTTAAGCTGACCTAAGCACAAGATGCTCAAGAATAGCTTATGTGATTACCCTATATCCATATTGTCTGTCATGATTGTGTACAATTTCTTGAAACCTCATCTCTTAATTGAATCACTGGGTCAGCTTCAACCAATCTTTACTGGAATCTTTTATTTGATGGCTCTATTAAACATTTGTTCAAAAAATGAAAAATATATAGAAAACTGTAAATAACTACTTTTTGGGGAAAGAATTCTTAAACTGCTTTCTGGACAATTTGGCAGAAATGTTTCATAGGTGCACTTATACAAAAATTGTTTAATTTATATTAATGTATTGCCAATCATGGCCACCAAAGGGCATCAGAAAAACGAAAACGCTGACAAAACTTTAAGAATTCTTTTGCTCAATAACTGCTGTGCCTGAGGTATATTACCCTCTAAAAATGATTCTAGCAATTTTGAGTTTACTGAAAATCATGGCTGCTCTGCTGCATCAGAAGACCAAGGGAGGTAAACTAGCAAATTGTTGTTGATACTGCTAATTTACTCCAGTCAGGTGAGCGGTTTAGAACCACACAACCCTCATGTTTAATGAAAAAGATGAAATTGGACACACATTATTTCTACAATTATATTAAGAAAAAAAGGCTAAATGACTATACTAGCTGTCATGTCTTTGCTTGATGATATTTATTTGCAGACATCCTCTCACATTTTTGGCCAGACACTTATCAGCTTTTCCTCTTTTCGCCCTGAAACCATATGATACATCACTAGGAAGAAATTATCAGATATTGTCTGTGTATATTTAACTGTCATGTTATGAAATCTTCAGCCTTTCCCATATACAATGAATATGCAGCAGACGACTTTCCATACATCTTTATGCAAAATATGAAAAATCTTTGTAAAGGGAGGTAACATTATTGGATGCATGGTGTTAAAAACATTGTGGCAAATGATCTTTATGAGCAACTGCAAGTGGAAAAGAATTTACACAGATGTGCTAACTGACCTATCAGTCACATGACCAGACAGTTCTATTTACATGGAGAACTATGGTAAATTGTTTGATATAGAATACAATATTTGGCATTGCTTTAAACATAGTATTTTGCAATCATGTTGTAATTGTAAATGATGTTGGCAGCTCAAAAAAGTATGGAATTTAGTCTTTTGCAATCATGTTTTAAAAATTGATGTTGGCAGCTAGAAGTATGGAATTTAGTATTTTGCAATCATGTTTTAAAAATGACGTTGGCAGCTAGAAATATGGAATTTAAACAGCCAATCCTGATCCGCTATTATTTATTATATTATATAATTAGAATGGTTATTTTAAGACAAACCTCTAAAATGGGTATAATATTATATTAGCAGTTTTAGTAATTTTCAGATCGTGTGTTGTGATAAATTACCTAGAACTTACCTGTTTATCCCTTACCAACATGTAGATGCATTAATTGACAGCTGACAACTTCTGCCACAAGGTTTAAAACTCAATTCAATAATTAAATTGTCATTTATAGATTTTTTTTATTTTGCAATGATGATATTGAAATTGTCTGTTGGAGATTTGTCATATGTGGGATAGGGTTTAAACCTTCCCAACAAATAATAAATCTCCAGCTGATGACAAGGAAAACATGTAAGCAAACTTTGAGATAATATCTTAAATGAAGAAAATAAATATTAATAGAGTTGAAGAAATTGTGGCAAAGGGGAAATAACTCATTTGAGCAATTTCTCATGTTTACCTCAATGTTTCCAAAAGTCGTCTGCAGCAGATGTAACAAACTGTGTATGTATGATGGAAAGGGTTAACTGTAGTTTGTACTATTTCTCAGATTGGCCAATAGTTGTAATTATAACTGAAGATGGTAAGCTATACTCCTGGACTGAAGGCTCCCTCCCTGATGGCGTTTAAATGTTTTACTCCCAACATTTTGATTTACAGGGGTTATGTCAATATGGTGTAGGACCCAAGTATTATATGAACTGATCAGTTGGGATTCCCTGGAAATGTTTTTTCTGCTCCCTTTTTGTTCCCTCAATCAATATGTCTTTGAGAGATACCTTTACAAGTAAACTGCAGCGGACTATATAAGGACAAGTAAGCAGGTCTTGCCTCCATGATATCTCTGTTAGTATTTATTAAAACATTTGTTGTATGTACTCAAAAGAATCATCTCACTAAGATGATTGTTTTGAGTACCTACAACATAGGTTTTGGAGGTCAAATATAAGGATTTTAGAACATGCAAAACGCCCCTTATCAAGAGCTCTGTTAAAACCCATTGTCTACATTCTGCAATCTTTGTTTAGACTACGGAAAACTGTTTATGACCCATTTCTGCAGTGAGTATAGAGTAACATGTAAGTTGTCCAAAATCCTGCTGTGAGAATTCATTGTTGTACAGCTGTAACATGTTGTTTTATTTTCATGAATCAATTTGAAATATCACTTTTTATTTCATGTATGCATGTGAATAAAGTATTTTGTGAGGTAGATGTTGCACCATATCAACTGTGTTGGCTCTATACAGTCAATGGAAGGCCATTTACACTTTCCCAAATGCAGACACATTTTGATGTATTTGCAGCAGAAGATCTTTGAAAATATATACATACATTCAAAAAGTGAAATTGCCCGGAAGAAAAGCAAATTGTCCTTGTGCCACTTTCTTTCAACTTTCAATGATTTTATATATTTTAACTTTGATGCTTTAAATTTGTCTGCAGTGGGCTTATTGTACGAGGGAAATGTTTGAGCAACAACTATATCAGGTCCATTTCTTTATCATTGCCACCTACAATTCTGCAGCAGACAACTTTGTAAATAATTAGGCACACAATATGGTACTTTTTTAATTGAGTTGGAAACATTATGGCAAAAATAATACTTGCTGCTGCAATTTTTTTTCAAATTATGTCTGCTTCAGCTATGTGAAAATGTATCTGCATAATTATGGGAAAGAGTGAAACTTCTACAAGAATAAAGGTTTATTTTGGTGCAGAATTTATCGGCGTATCATTTATGTATTGTCATTATTTCAACAGTCACATTGTCATACATGTATTATGTCATCATATTGTTTTCTGATTCAAGCCCATGGTTTTCAAATGTGATAAAATTTGCATGCATGTAAAATGGTAAAAACATTTTTTCAGCAGTAAGAGTGTTGTCATCTGGGCCGTGCCCACAATAACCAATCATTCTAAAGACATATCATTTGCATAAGAAAGCAACTGGATTTTTTTTAGTCAGATTTCTACAATCCTTTGTTGCTTTTGAAAATGTTAGGCAAATATAATTATGAAAACTCTCTGAAGATGAAAGTCAAATTATTGAATAAAGTTTAAAACATTGTGGCATCACAAATATTTTCTCCTACACATTGTTTTCAAAAGTCATCTGTTACTGATGCTTTGATATGCATCTGCATGTTGGGAAGGGCTAAGGAAACAAAATAGATGTCCTTTTTCAAAGTCACAGACTTGATCAGTCAACTATTCTGTTGCTATGAATCTCAACTCTAAAGTTTTCCGGAAATGGTTTGTTATTTTGAGTCACAGGTCATCATTCAACACTCCAAATTGTCGTATGAGGGAAAAGGATAACCTATAAATCTCTCTAATTTAAATACAACAATTAATATATTTACTGTGATTTACTTTAGAATTTCAATGTGTTTAGAATGGTTGGTAAATACTGGGACTTCTAATACGGGGAAGAGAAACAAGTGCGATAATCTATAATAGCGCTATATTATATGCTTATTGTTCCTATTCATCCTTATTCCGCATTATTTTATACCTGTTCAAGGTTTATCTACCCGCTTATTGAGGTTTACGTACACAAACAGTTTTGTAAAGGCGAAAAGCAATTGGCGCTTATCGCACTTGTTTCTCTTCCTCGTATTAGTAGTCCCAGGTAAATATAAGCATGCGTGTTGCGTGAGATAAACAAATCAAGCCCAGCTAGATGAAGGAAACTTTTCCACATCAAAAGTATCTGCAGCAGACGACTTTGAAAAGTCAATTGAGTATAACTATTTTAATAGAGTTTAAAAATAGTGTGGCAAAAAGAGAAATTGCTCATAATGATAAATTTCACATTTTGCCACAGTGATTTCAAAGGTTGTCTGCTGAGGATGAGTGTAAATGTCAAATTAATAAGGCAAATATTAATTAACGGTAAGTGAGATGAATGAATGGATATATTTGATAAGTTGGTAAGGGGACTTTAAGTTGAAGTATTTAAGTTCTTATTGTAGGTCATATTTTCTCTTTCCCCTTCAGTTGGAGTGTGGAGAAGGAATCGCTATCGTTTTAAATATCGTACAGCTTTGGGTGGTACCACAGAGGGTTGTAAAGTTTTATTATAAAAGTGAATGTTGTGATTTTCCCCTGACATTACTTCACATGATATTTCAAATGTTGTCTACTTTGCAATCAAAAGATGAACAAGTTGAAAAATCTGGAAGTAACTTTTTGACAAAGAGTTTAAAATATTGCAATTAAGGTGAAATTGCTCACCCCGAGCAATTTCACCTTTCATAGCAATTTTTTCAAAAGTCAGTGTGAAGTAATGGGTTAATTAATAAAGTTTATCCCACTTTTGGTAAAATGACTAAAAGCATGATTTTATACATATGAATTGCTCATAGCATAAAGACAGGCTTTGAACATAGAAATAGATATCCCTTGCTATAAATTTGTGCCAACTCTTGCCAAGGAGGAGAAGTCTCTTATCTACGTCCCTGCTTTATCCTTCAAAAAGTAATCTTGTTTTCAGAATACTCTGTTCTTTCTGAAAGACTTGCATATCTGCACAATATCTGAATCACATTATTTAAGTCATTATTGGCATACAGATGATTTAAATATAGAAAAGATGAAATTACTGAAACAAAAGCTGCAATTTTTCTTCTCACTTGATGTTTTCTTCTATTTTATGTTGCACACAATTTCTTTTATCTTATTCTGCCATATTGTTATGTCACTCATCATAAATGGGGGAGAACATAATTGTCTGACAAGAAAATCATCTCTCTTAAAATCTTTTGCACTTCTCTCCAAAAGTAATTAAAATTACAGTCATTTTTGTTAGTATGTGAAGATGATCACCAATTTTACTGAAGTCCAAATTCAGGAGAGTTATGGCCCTTGACTTAGTTAAAATAAGTGTAAACCGTGGCAATCAATTGTGTGAAATTTATCACATGTTTCTCCAAAAGTATTTTGTCTTGGAGTCATGAAAATTTACAGGGCTTATTTTTCAGCATGTAAAGTTGTGTGCCTGGAATTTTGTGTTTGTCAAAGCCCATTTTCAGTAAAGAAATGGCCCTTAACTGAGTTAGATTTAGCTTACAGAGTGAACAAAATGTCCAAAAGTAATTGAGATACAGTCAGGATAGAAAAATGAGGCATGTTATCCATAACATTTGGATGTGTAAAAATATGCAATTTATTTTGTTCACTTTGAACATAAAAGTTCAATGGTGGAGTTGCCTGCAATGAGCATACTGCATGCAAAAAGAAGAAAAATGTGAGCATCGCAAACAGTTTGCAAATTTAGGATGTTACACATGATGAAAGAATATTAAAGCTTTAAGAAAATACAAGTAGATCTATACTTATATTTCTTTAATGTATTAATGTATATTATGATACTTTCAGATTCTTGAAGCTGTTGTCGTTTTGTTAAAGTATTATATAGTTTGTTATTTGAGACTGCCTACAGTTGGTCATATTTTGACCCATTCCTTCATAACTTGTTTATAACTATACCCAAATGTCAACATCTTATTCCTTTTCAACATACAGACGCATTCTGACGTCTTGGCAGCAGCAGACATTTAAAAGACATTGTGACAAATAGAGAAATTGCTCAAAGCCACAATTTTCTCCCTTAGTCAACCAAGGTTTTCAACACCGTTTACAGTAATTGTATCTTCACTTACTGACCTTTTCCATACTTTTACCTTTTAACCCTTTCCCTCATATAACGCTTTCTGACGCCTCTGCAACAAATGGCTTTTGGAAAACATAGTGTCAAAAGAATAAATTGCACAAAACGTGCAATTTTTCCTTTTGACACAATGTTTTCCACTTTTTGTCATAGGTTATCCATTCAATTAT
>JAUELF010261606.1:0-11308 GCA_031471495.1 Clinocardium nuttallii | reverse complement strand
TTATCTCCTACGTAGGAGTTATAAAGTCCTAATTAGGCTTTTTTATCTCCTACGTAGGAGTTATAAAGTCCTAATTAGGCTTTTTATCTCCTAATTAGGCTTTATTTATCTCCTACGTAGGAGTTAAAAACTCCTAATTAGGCTTTTTTATCTTTTTTTCGTAGGAGTTATTCTTTTTTATAGAACATTATGAATTGGCACCAGGACGCTTCCGTAGTTTTTTCATTTTTGTAAAATGCGGCAAAAGTGATTTATTTTGGAAATACTTAAATTTATACATATTAATGTACTAAATTTGAAAAATGATGTAATTGTCACTTCATTCAAATACAAAAAATTGCATAAGTAAACAATGGAACAACATGAGAGGTTTAATTTGATTTTTTTCTCTGTTGTTCTATTAATTAATTCTTGCACTTATAGGAAAAATTACAGGTTTTTTTTCAATTATTGTGTCTGATATATAAATTATAAAAAGAACAATTGTTGATAACAATTTTCATCAATGTACAGTATTAGTCTTTGAACGAACAAATCTGTCTTTGTATACATATTACTGTAAGCAAACGTTGCACCATTAATCATCAACAGCTGATGCGGTCCTTGTACACGTTTTGCGATATTTCATTGCAAAGTCTCTTTTTTCATTCATGGATCCACACTATTTGTGATGTCTAATCACCAGTTTTCTAATAATTTTGTTTGCATATACATGTAGACTTGCGGATTTCGGTGAGACGGCTATGCCAAGTGTTGGCTGTTGGCATTTTGGCAGTCTCATGTCTCACATATAGTGCAAACCTACCTACATACAATGTTGCCTGTAATAAAATCAGTGGAATATCAAACAATATCAATGATAATTATACAAGTTTATTTGATTATATTTGAACAAAAATTGGTTAAACCATGACCTGATATATATATTGCAGATTTATTCATTTTATTGTATATTGGAAAGGGTCATTCAAGTTATGGCTTGGATCACTCTAGTTAAAACAATATCATTATTGAACACACATAATACATATTTATTTACTTCAGGTCTTGGTCCAGTGGATATCGTTGTTCTGAAGTCAGAATACTACAATCTTCAGAGTAAGCTTGACAGATGTGACCACTTACACAAGTTTAAACCCTGAAACTAAGCACAATTTGTATCTTTCATTGCAAGTCAGGGGAATTAGGGATAATGAAATAATCTCATTTGTCATTCTCCTTTACACACAATGCTATCAAAGTATGTTCCAAATACAATTATCATCCTTTTTTTTAAAACATCACCAGAAGAAAAGGGACACATACTGACATAGCATAGAATAAGACAATGAATAAGGATTAACCCTTCATCTGATATTTTATCTTGACTTTTTCAAAATGAAATAAAGCGTATGAAAATTGTTAACAAATTTGTATACAATGTTTACAATTGAAGCAAACGTTTTAAAACATAAACACAAGAGTAGGGCATTTGTTAACAAACTTGTATAACTTCTTTGCAGTGAAGAAAACGTTTTGAAACATTTTGAAATAATTAACATTTTTCAACTAATTTGCACTAGAAAAATGATCACATATGAACAAACAAATGTAAAACCTTTGAACCAGGAAGTGTACATGCAAGTCCTACAAAAAAGAGTTAAAAACACTGGACAAAAAAGGAAACAACTCATCATGAGCAATTTTTACTTTTCCCATAATGTTTTCAAAAGTCGTCTGCTGGAGAGGTTTCAGGAAGAGTGTTGGAGAGGTTTAATAGGTTGTACATGTAATTCAGTTCCACTTTGAAATAATATGAGAAGAAAAACATCATAAAGAAACATATTTTTTAACTCTGATATATGATTATGTTCTAAATATATTGTCAATATATTTACCCTGAGAAAGTGTAAAACCTGTGGAAAATGACTTGCCCCTGCATCCATGCTAAATACACAATAATGTACAGATTTACATAATTTGAACATCCTATGACCAGTTTCGGACAGTGCTGAGTAAGATCATATGTTAATAAGTCATTTTACACAGGTCTGGGACATTATGCTTGTTCTTTGTTTGAAGAGCTTCACTGAATTGTTCTGGGAAAAGGATTTTCTTTTAAAAATAAGCTGTTTTAGGTAAACCAACCTTGATGTAATTTTAACAAGTGCACATTAAAATCTGTAATTACATCCATGTTAAAGAATAAAAAATGTTACCGATACAGTTTCCTGTGACTCTTTTTCACAGGTTAATCCTGATATTCATTGGCATACATGCTTTAAGCTTGATTTTCTAAGTTCATTGATTGGGTTTTAACGCCGTTTTCAACAAGTTTTCAGTCATCATTGCAGCCAGTTCACCTACTTTTCCACATACATTATTAGCCCATTTGTGAATGACACTGGTCACAGTGACTTTTGTCAAACGTCGGAAAGAATGTTTATAATTTCTTTTACAATGCTATACAAGAATATAGCGCATACACAACTCTGTCTGCGGAAATGTCAACACTGAAAGTTATGCAATCTTTCCGAGTACGCCAGCTCCGTATCACGTCACTGTTGTAGTATCGTTGTCACCCATATCCATTTTGACATCATGAAAATACATTTCGTCAAAATATTTAAATCCTTGTTGCTTTTATTTCAATAAAATAGTACTTCCTTAATAGCGAACAACCAAGTGGGACGGGCGTTAAGTTTTCATTACGATCACCACTTTCTCCGACATGTTCATGTTTGCCTAACATAACGACGTACTAATTTATGTACGCACGCGGTGGGCTGCGCTTAACTCAAGAAGTCGTAATAAGACATGAAATGTGGCAACAAATATCGTCCTTCTACTCTTTTTATTTAGAGTTACTTCGGAAGCGCGGCCATAAATGTTGTAAGTAACACTGTTTTGTTACGGAATTTCATTCGATTCTACGAACCTTGTACGCATCCAATCAAATAGCAGAGCGTGAATTTCTAAAGAGACCGTCTGCCAAGGGTACTTATTGGAATGCTAATGTACAAAGAAGCCTTAGCTAGCGAAGATGTTTTAAGCCGTGCAGTCCGATTTCCTACAACGTATTCGCTTTTTAAGTATATGTATTTTAACCACTGACACTCCTTTAAAAGTTTTTTTTTGATAATTATCATTCAATCACAGAGAAATCAATGGAAATGTTTTCGACATAAGATGCTTTACATGCACATGTGTATTAGAACATTGAACTGTGTAACTTGTAACCATTTTTCCAATTATCTTATTTAACTACCAAATATTTATTGTGTTTTATTTTCAACAAGCATTTTAGTTTGATGATGCTTTAAATGTTATCCTTGTGTATGCCCTATTATGATGACTTTAAGAGTGGTTTTGTCTCCTTAATAATAAACCTTACTTTAGTGAAAATGTCCGTTTTGAAGAGGGAGTGTGGATAGTTTAAGACATAATCTTAAAATTGTCGAGGTCTAAATAATAATAAGTGGAAACGTTTTGATTAATTCACATTATTTAAAGAAAAAAAATGCTGATATTGTCTGTTGTCAAGAAACCCATTTCATTGAAGACATTGAAAATGACATATATTCAGAAGGCGGGGGGGGGGGGTAAAAAATGTTAGTTTAGTCAAGGAAAGTCAAATTCGAAAGGTGTTGCTATATTTTTTATAAAAGAATTTGATATTGATTAATTAATGTTTTGTGTAAAAAAGGATATTAATGAACAATATGTAGCCGTAGTGGTAGGTTTTTGTGACAACAAGTTTGTCCTAATTAATATAATACGGACGATCTACTTTTTTCGAAACGTTTTTTTACCAAATCGATTACTTAAATGTTAAAGATAATTATATATATTCTTTATTTCCTCCAATTTAGAAGATTTTACATATTACAATACAAGCATTACAAAACATACACTTATGAGAGAGACAGAGGGGGAGAGAGCGAGGTGGAGAGAGAGAGGGAAAATAGAAGAACACAGAAAGAGGAGTATATGCAAAAGAACCACAGTTAACCATGACGATAGACATGTACGTTTCCCCAGGCAGAGCACTTAACGAAACGAAAGAAAAGCACTTAATGAGGGAGACTTACACGAATAGTGCATGTACCACTGCACATACTCCCGCAACATATATACAAGTAATAATTATAATAATACAAGTGATCAACATAAGCTATCAATGCAAACATACCCAGACAAACACACTCAGTCATTTAAGGAATGGAGAGCTTTTTGTTCGTGTTCATGGGGGTATGGCAAAAAACAACCTGATCACTCCCTATGAAATCGCGAAGCGGTTTCATAGAATGTGTGATCAGGTTTTGTGGTTCATACCCCCATGAACACGGAAAACAAGCTCTCCATTCCTTATATTTTAGCATTAATATGGCTATTACAGTGACTAATACAGTGAGAACATAATAGTATTTAACAACATTATTTTCCGTAATATAGCACGTCACACATGAGTACTTTTTATAGGTGTCCAATTTGGCGCCAAAGTAACAACGACGTGACGTCACCTTCTTAGTATTCGGTCGCTTTTTCCAAGAATCCAAGATTAATTTTGTTCATGAGGTTATGAACAAAATATTTCAGCCAATCACAGACAAGCAAAAGTGATAAATACAAAATAGGAAGGTTAGATTTTAATATCAAATAACCTTAGATCAATTTTAAGAAAGTGCGATATCTATAGTTGTAAGGTAAACATCAGACTATTCAATAATTATGCTTGATCTTCACTTTTCAACAATTTCGCACGTTAAATAATTCACTTTTAAATGATATAGATTATGTAAATAAAGGAATCCGCTGTGGTCGAGTGGTTAGCGTCGGGGATTTCGAAACCTGGTGTCCCGGGTTCGATCCCTTGTCGCGGAACTACTGTCATGGTGGAGTGCCCTTCGGCAAGGCATATTTTCTAGACTAGTACTGGTTTGTTTACCCAGGGATTATGAATAAGTAAACTGTAGCCGTGATATAACTGAAATAATGTTGAAGTATAAAGAGTGATATCCTTTTCAAGTACAATATTTTAACTTTGTGTATTTACAGGTTTGTAAAAACTCTTTGAAGCCCTGATTTGGTAAAATACGTTAACAATGTAAATGTCTAATGGATTTATAACGGTGATCCTTGTCTTACTTGTTTGTTTTATTGTCAACCCTTTCCCACATACAACAATTATATTGCAGACGACTTTGGAAACGTTTAGACACAAATATATCTATAACTCTTGGATAGGGTTGAGATTATTGTGGCAAATGAAGTTCTCAAAAGTTGCTGCTTAAGTGGCGTTGGAAAGTGTCTGTATGATGTAAAGGGTTAATTTCTTTCTCACATAAATCTGCAGTGTGAAAACATATTGAACAGGAAGTGCCCTGTAACTGAAAGTACAAAGATAACATTGTGGGGAAAAGGGCATTTACTGATTGTGAGTTCTCCTATTCCAAAATATTTTCTATATTAAATGGTTAGAGTCGACTTAAGAGAAAACTCTCAAAGGATCGAAAAAGCATATTGTGGCATGTTTATAAAACACTTTGAAGATGTCAAGATAGTATAGTTAATTTTTCAAAGACAGAGTTATCTCGGCATCAATATGAAAGAATGAGAAAAAATGTTTAACCCTTTCCCACGTAACAGCAGACTTTTGAAAACACCTTTTTTGTGACACTATGAGAAATTGCTTGTTGTGTGAAACTTCATAATGCTATAACATTCATTCATTTGAAGATATTTTACATATTTTTTCTTCGATCTTCGTAAGATTTGTTGCACGTAGGAAAGGGTTGAAACTTATATATTAACATAAATAATGTTTCGTGCATTTATAGAATAGGCTTTTGAATATCTGTCAAAACATTGCAATTCTTATAATATGTTTACTAACACTTTGGCACCCTTCAACACGCTGTAAAAGATGAGAGGCAATATCATGAGATTTTTTTCATTTTAAAATAACAATGTTTTCAACAATTGTCTGTTTAAGAGTCGTCAAAGTGCTTCTGTATGTGAAAAAGCCAGAATAAGCAGTTTCTCCATTTGCTGCAATGGTTTGTTGTACGTGGGAAAGGGTTCATTTCAAATAACTTGTCAGTTGCATGCATGCTCACGTGGTCTGATTCATTCAATATAGTTTGAATCAATGAACTACTACATTACATTCTCTTAATGGCAGTACTTTATTTTTACAATGACTTTAATATCGGATTAAAAGACTTTAAAACAATGCTGGAAAAAGGAGAAATTCTTTCGATTATGAGCAATTTCTAGCTTTTCTACAATAATGTCTTATAACGTATGTTATAGAGGCATCAACAGTTGCATGTTTAAGGAAAGGGTTAAGTTTATCACAATATTGGCAGACCTGTAGATAAGGGGCGGTTCCTAAATATATAGTTGAAACTCTAACCCTGTGTTGTGGATGCTCTAAATACTCTTAATGAATACCCACATCATACGGTTTGCTTGGATAATTAGAAAGATAATGTTAGAGAAAATGAGCTATCAACCCCACATCAAGATTGAGGACACAGGTATGAGTTGTCAACATTTTCTTTTGTCCAAGCTAATGCATGGATGGTCCTTTTGTAATGAGCACACAGTTAAATGTATTATCTATTAGCCTCGCACAAAAAAAAACAGCGCACACAAAAACACTTCTCATTGTAAAATCAGTGACAAAATATTCAAGTCTCCACAGCTCAAACATGTTTAAAACAGAACTGTTCGCAATTTCTGACAATGTAGATAAAGCACTGAAGAAAGTTCCCCAGTCCCAAATTTGTTCAGACAAGTAAAGACGAAAGAAATGTGTTTTAACAAGACTAGGTCCTTCTCAGATGAAGTGGATACATACGTCAAGTTTGATATAATATAAAGAAGCATAAACTACGAAGAATTCTGTCATATCTTTTGTAATCTATACTTACAGTATTAGTTATAAAGTCTAGCTTTGTTTTTTAACCTTGACTGACACACAGATTGTTTTATTACATGAACTAGTCAAAGCCAAATGTGCATCTTAAATAACAATATTTTATTTCCATTTCAATTTGTTTATAGTTAAAGCCCACTTTTATACAATATCAGTGTGACTCAGTCAAGCTGTATAACATTGGTCTAGCTGGTATATATACTCTTTATTTCCTCTTTTACAGAGATTACATAATAATAAATATAAATTTATACCAGGGCCATTATCTGCCAAAACAAGACCGTCAGTGCCGCTATTTGTTTTCCTACATAAAACGTTTGAACTGATTTCAATAAACCATAATACAATTTAAAGTTAAATTCTTTGCCAAAAATAGTCTCAATATTTTCTAAGCTAATAAAATTCGCATTGTTATCCATTATATCTCTCACCATTCTAATGCTTCTATCATACAGCTCTTTGCCATAGATAAAATCGAAAGATACAGAATTGAAGGCTTTTTCAAAATCGATTAACATCAAAAGTCCTAACCAATATGTTAATTTACTCAACAACAAATGTCACTTTTATATAACCACACACAAATTAACAAACAAAATGGTGGTCATTTCTCTTGGCAAGTATTTCCGGTTAAAAACTGGAATGAACTACCTAAATAAATTTGGAGCAATTGAACTAATGTTTTAATTTACCCTACAACACACAAAATGGCGGTCAGTTCCCGTGGCACTTCCCAAATCAATTGGGAACACTCTATCCAATATGTTAGTTTACCCTTTAATCATTCATTTAACCATCGACCTCAGCAATGATTAGCAATGTTTAGACAAGATGAAAGACACAAAATGTTGAGCTTGAAATGAATAATTATAATTAAAAGTACTATCAGTCATTTCTCACAATAATAAAGACTTTTAAAATAATTTATTTCAAATTAAAAATTTCTCATATTGCGCAATTTCTCCTTTTGACACATTATTTAAACAGAATACAAGGAAGGATTTAAATTTTATTCAAGAGATTATTTTCATATATTTTTGCATCAAGAGATTTTTTTATATATTGTTGCATCAACAGATATTTTAAAGTTGACTGCTTCAGCCTTGCATGGTTGACATTTTATTAAATACTTTACTGTACAAATCTTTCTGGAAAGGATAAGTTTGACGCAGGCATTATTTAATTTACAAACTTACAATAATTTTGGTTATACACACTCGAGTGATTTACTTGCTGTGTATCGACTTTCGTACTGCAGTTAATTAATATGCAGAGAAAATAAAATCGGCGAAAAAGAAAATATAACTTTATTATTTAATGCTATTTCCGAAGTATATCGACGCCAACCATTTTCGCCATTTCGAAATTGTTGGTGCCAATTCGTTATTTTAATCGCCAATTAAGAGAACTGTGAAAGGTATAAACTTACTTTTGGTTGGTGGATACACTCGTCTATAGCAGTATATATAATCACTGGCTCTTTTGGAAAACCTACACCAGTAGCGGACGTCAACGATTATGGTAAATACAAACACTAAGGCTTGGAACAGATCTCGTCCTTTTATAATGATCACGGGACGGTTTACGAGACTGAACTAGAACAAGATCATCATTGGTTGACCCTAGACTTCATACGGTTTTTCCAGTACGTGCTATTAATAGGTGCATTGTTTCCCCATTTTCCGGGAATAGGAAACCGCCCAGAATGTGTCAATACTACAGGTAATGATGCATATTTAATCAATGCAACCCTGAAGCCAAGGCGGGAAGTCAATATTACCAATTATCATGTCAAAAGACTTGAAATTTCAGGTAAGCAAGTCAAAGAACTGACAACAAAGAATAAACTTGTAATGAATGCATGCATTCAGTTACATGCTATTCTCTAAACCCGAAGTGTATTAATACTATTATAAGAGTTTCGTCTCGCGATTTCGGGTATTTAAAGGAACATATAAAGGTAAGTGGGCGTAAATATGGGCAAAAATATTGAAAACTTTATGTGGCAAAAGGAGAAATTCCTCATTATGTGCAATTTCTCCTTTTGTCACTATGTTTTCAAAAGTCGAATCGTCTGAATTATGGAAAGTGTTAATGGGGCTATAATTCCAGTTTGTCAAAAGGGGCATCTAACAAGACGCCAGACCCGACTCACATTAAATCAACAAACAAGTTTTGATTTTAGACATGTAAGAAATAACTCATTTGCAAAATAAATTTTGAGACTTAAAGGCATATGCTACTAAATAGATACACCATTGATTATCTCTTGTACTTTGGACTATGTATTCCTCTCCCAAATGCAGAAACTAATATGAACAAATATATATAGGTCATCGAGATAGATTTTTGTGTAGAGTACTTTCGAAACACGACGATTTAGTCAACTTTAATCAAATTTTCGAGCATTTTATTGGAAGTCTAAATAATAACAAATTGGATTGTATGCATACTTTCAAGTTTTTTCTGGAACTAATTCATGTTCAATTTATAATGAAAGCATCAATAAGTGTACAGAATACTATAAACATATAAATTGATGAGGCCAAAAGGTCAGACCGGCCACAATTTTAGGACGCCATTTGAAGCGCCTTTTGGAGCAATTGTTTTTACTTTTAGGGTAATAATTGTTTTTGACCATTGATAATTCAAACTAAATGAATATAAACATTTCTCCATATCTTACTGAAGCAAAAAGAGCCAAAGAACATAGCGACTAGAAAAGAAATTGCTCAAATGAGTAATTTCTCCTTTTGTCAACATGTTTTCATATTAATTCAATAATTGTTCTTTCATTTAAAAGGATTTTCTGGTCTTTTGCCTAGACTTTTACAAAGTCATCTGCTGCAGTCCTATGAGGGAAAGGGTTAAATGATATTTCATAATAGATCACAGAGTGGAAAACAATGTTGCAAGCAAATTTGAGCAATGTCTGCTTTATGGAAATATGTGCAATTGTCTTTCACTGTAAACAATTTGAAAAGTCGAAAAAGCATATGTTAATCTGCCATTAACACTTTCCCTCTTACAAACCCCTTTACAGTCGATGAGTTTTGAATACAATTAAGCACAAGGACTGTTCTTTTCTGTCATATCATGCATAATAAATAAACTTGAATGTAATTCAATGTAATG
This sequence comes from Clinocardium nuttallii, assembly GCA_031471495.1. NCBI lineage: Eukaryota > Metazoa > Mollusca > Bivalvia > Cardiida > Cardiidae > Clinocardium > Clinocardium nuttallii. Next base: position 1,251 of record JAUELF010261606.1, on the reverse strand, counting down.
TAAATTGATTCTTGAACATTTTAGATAATACCTCTAGACTTTGTTTAATAGGGAGACCCGATACGTAATTTATTCGTTTATATAAGCCTATGCCTGGAAAAGGGTATAAGTTTGCATTTCTACACATTATAGGTATATCTCAGCCTGTTCATCTACTCTGTCGTATCATAATATACACACAAGTTAGCGGGAGTTTCTATCAAACTTTATGTAAGTAATAAGTGAACAGTGTATATCTTGATCAGGTCGTGTGGATACACCTGCTGATCTGAGTACGAACATCTGCCTGTATATTTTCCCATGAACGGGCTCTTATAATTATTGACTGAAAATTAATGACGTGTTTGAATGTTAAACAAGATATTATAAACCAAGAATGCCATAATCCGGGAGTCAATTTTAAAATCAATGGATCATGGACATAACTAGTTCGATCCCAATCATAAGAATTGTTTGTGTGTTGTTTTACGCCGCCTTCAACAATGATTTCACTTTACCACAGCGTGTCCTGGACTAGTTACCAGTACCCCTGGTTAATTTATCATGACATAAGAGGGGCATTATTACAATCACAAGGGATAACCAGTGTAAATGCGGATGAGTGCACGTTATCGTCCTGATCCTTATCCACACCTTTCTTCAAAACGCATAGTCCATAATGTTGGTGTTCTCGTAATTCGTACTTCGGCACATATATATTTAGCCACATTAATGTTCTAAGAATCATAATATCCTTGGAAACAACTATATTATGCACAAATAAAAAGACCTCTTAGTATAATAAATAGAAAGAAATGCATGTAACCAACATACTGAAGCTTATTATTTAACCGTAAACTAATTTAATTCAAACTAATATTTGATTCAAATCTAAGACGTCCGTCTGTCAAAGCTTAGTCAGTAGTAACAGCTGTCGCAAAACAACTGCAATTGTTTTTTTTATTCCGATGTTAAACACTAGGTGAACTACATGCAGGTGTTTTCATTTTCTTAAATTCGCAATCCTTCTGTTTGAATCAGCACGTTGTAGAGGCCACAGAAGGCATTTACAGTAATCATATGATATACTCTTTCAACATAAAAATGACAAATTAATGATGAAAAAAACAAATACAAAACTTGACCGGGATTCGAACCCGCGCACTTCTTATGTGAAAAGGTTCTTGAACCAGGTGCGTTACCAATAGGCTAAGCGCCTACAGTAATACGTCATTCGAATTTCCGGTTTTTTCCCCACGCAATAAACGCGTG
>JAUELF010261595.1:0-11309 GCA_031471495.1 Clinocardium nuttallii | reverse complement strand
AAACACATGAGTAGGTGAACTGGCCGCCGTGATATGACTGAGAAATTGTTAAAAACGGCGTTAAACCCCAATCAATCTAAACCCTTTGAAGCTTTTATAACGCCATACTCTATTTCCATTACTATCGAATGCGCTGATTTAGTTTAGCTCACCAATAATGATGTTTTTCTGATGGTTCTGTAATATGTGTATATGATCAATAACTATGTTACCGAAGGTATCAATAGAGCGTATTATTCTGCTTTTGACGATGTCTCTTATCTGTATTATCATATCGTCGTCATCACTGTGTAAGCATGGATAAGCTCCATACGCATCCAACGATTCAACATCTGATACCAAAACTGCTATAGTACTACTCGACATAGAACAAATTCCTCTACAGTTCAGAGACAAGGAAAAACCATGTCTATAGTAAATTCCATCTTCAGTAACGTCATACGTCGCAACTCTTCGAGAATCAAATGATACACGGTTCAAGTTATAGTCTACAACACATATGTCTACAGGACGCCATATAAGGTTATAAGAAGTCTTGAAATTAAAATATCCGTCGTTTATTTTTAACTTGTTATTTCCGCTATCTACTAAAGCTATCCGCATATATTTAACCTGTTATTTTCGCTATCCATTAATGTTATCCGCATATTTTGTAATACAATTATCCCTGCAATGGCGCATTTCTTCTCCCCACCAGAACACACATTAAAAGAACCAATGTGTTCTAAACGCTTTTGTGACAATGGTATATTTGTATCATTTTGTTGTAGGCAGTCCACAGTCTGACATGTATTGCCTATTCTGTCAGGATGTCGTCTCACATGCCCAACGCTTGAGCTACCACTTTGCTGGCTGGTACAAGGACCAGCAACGTCAACTTGCTCAGTATCCACATCGGCGGATGCAGTAAGAGATGCAGTGGTTGACGGATCTTCCGTTATCGTACTACTGGTATCACCTTCACTCCCAGTCTGAACCTCGGCATCTCTGAAAGTGCGCGCTTCTCTTTCAGCAGCGTATGGGTTAGTATTTACATCATGATATAACTCGCTTTGCACCTCGGCATTTACATATGTTGTTTCTCTAATAAGGTGCCTTATCCTGTTGAAGATATCCCCATCGTTATCACAATGCGATGCATTAAGCAGCTGGTATGTGACGGCCTCAGGTATCTTTAGTTCATCAGATATCTTATCTTCTTAACATTACCAATACGACCAAGGCTACTCCCAACGGTTTTCTGCAAGGAGGATTTTACAACGAACAGTGCAACTCGTCTTGAAAAAGACATTGTCATCTCTGTTTTATTTAAATGTAAAACTGCCCTTAACAACTTTTCATATCTGTTTTGCAGTTGAACTACCCTTTTAACATCATCGAAATGCAAATCCAAAGCTTCGGTGTCGTCTTCATGCTCGTCTCTTTTGTTGCCACTGCTATCTTGATCGGTGAACGATTGAATCTTCGCAAGGATTGATGTTTTTAATTGAAACTGCCTTTTTATTTCAACAGACTCAAGTTCTTTGAGTTCCTTGCGTTGTTTCGTAACTTCCTGGAACCACTGTCCTAATTATTGTATCTCATTCAAGACTGATTGTGGTGATACCTGTACATTTTGTAGTTTATTCATTCTATTACAGCTCCGATGGGCTTTCTTCATACAAAGCTGACATACAAACTGTGCATGGTCCTCACAATAGTACTCAAACTGCACTTCATGTGTGTCACAAAATATCATATCCTTTAATTCTCGAAGTGTTTGAGACGTAAAATCCAACGGGAGAGCGTCCATGGTGACAGTTGTATGTCCATTAAACACTTCATTATTTAAATGGATTTCTAAACAAGTACTACATAAACATTCCGTACAATTTACGCAGACGATGGCGCCGTCTACTGTGTTGCCGTCTAATCTGCAAAAGTCACACTTAAGTTCAAGTTCAGATTTATTTTCAGACTCGATTTCAGAAACAACCAATTCCTCCATTTCAATAAACCGTTAATCCACTATTGATATGGCCTGTACACATACATCTATACTCATGATACAAACACACAAACACAATGTCACTGTGAACAATACATTAAGTGTGTATGCAATTATGTAGAGCCGTTTGATCGATGCCGCCATTTTGTAAAACGTCCGACTCACGTTTTTTATTTTCAGAAAATAATCACTATTAACCGAAATCTAGTATATACATGAAAACACCAAATCCAAGGTTAAACGAGGACAACCCGTATATTTACGAATACAATTATCGACCGATTTTAACTCTTTACCCGATATGACAAGTTTTAAAATCTAACAAAACTGCCAATATTATATATGGAAGTATTTCAAATTAATGAAGAGTTTGCAATATTGTAAACAAAATAAACAAAGTAAAATGATCAACATATTACTATTTCTTAACTTTCCGTCTAAAGCAGATACCTCTTAAGTCGCCTGTTTTAGAGAAATGTCATAAATGTCGTCTGCTTAACTTCCTACACAAATACCTGAAAGAAACACGAATATACAATAGAAACACATGCGTCTTCTGCTATTGAGTTAGTAAATGAATATATGGTGAATAAACAGACGGACATATGTAGGAGATTTGATCTATATTTGTCACCTTTCCAAGACAGGCGATTCAAACACTTCTCCAACCGCCTTTGTGCCGAACCCCGGTAGCTCAGTCGGTAGCGACGCAAGCTGTCAATCAAGGAGTTGTGAGTTCGAATCCCGCCTCGGCCAACTCTCTATCCGATGTTTGACAAAAGTCAATGCTGACATGCGACATTCGTCTTCCACCATTAGGCTAAGTCTTTGTGGAAACGCAGCCAGTTGCTTTGGAAGATTGTTTTGTAGAATATTGGTTAGAGAAAACCAGGAAATACATGTGTATGTAAACTAGCCGCCGTGATATGACTGAGAAACTTTTAATATGGCGTTAAACCCAAATCAATCAATCAACCAACCAACCGCCTTTGTGAAGTTATTAGAATGTTCCCATCGAGTGCGGGAGACAAAGGTTTGATCCTCGGTCGGGTCATCGTAATTTCTTTACAGGAACTTATGTAAGTCATAGAAAGTTATGGGGAGTGCTTATGCCTAATGCCTGTCTGGTTGCCGGCTTAATTCAAACAGTCTCGAAATTCTTGAACTATTATAAATTCGACTAGGTTACGCAGCTAGTTGCTCCAAACAACTGCAGGTACGGCAACTTTTGCAACTTGTCATCTGTGTTAGGCACATTTACATGGCATATGCCAGTAGCCCGGCTTAATTCAGTATCCCAAGTATGTAATGTCGGAATTGGGCTGTTTACTTGCCAAACATCCTTGGAACCCTGTGAAACTAAAAGCAAGTGTCTGTGGACGGATCGCTTCAAACTTATATTTGTCAGGTTGTAGGCTAAAAAATGTTTATTTTACCACTAGTTTCTGACCTTTTCATTGGACAAGAGCGGTCACGTGGTGACCCCCTAACTTTCTATAGGTGGTCAGTAGATTTATATAGGGGGTGAGTAAATTCAATATGGCTTCTATTTCCAGATCAAGCTGATTAGAAGTTATTTTTTCAGTTGCCTATGATAAAATATATAAACCTATACACCTTATAATATCTTGATATAAAAAAGAAGAATTTATAAATATAATGCGACATTATACATAGTTACGTTGGTCTAATGGCTATGTCCTCCGCTTGACAAGCCCGATGTCACTGGTTCAAATCTCAAGAGTTTTTTCTTTCGATATTTTGTATTATACCAAACCAATCAATGGTGTATGCATTTGTTTTTTTAATGAAAAGTTACCACTTTTAATATGTAAAATCATTTTGGGAAATTAAAAATGCGAGTGGCTATAATTTGTTCAATTTGTGTATGACAACGATAGAAAGTATGCACACGCTGCTTTAATTTGTTCAGGATGTGCATGACACTGGCAGAAAGTATGCACATACTGCTTTAATTTGTTTATGTGCATGACACCGATAGAAAGTATGCACATACTGCTTTAATTTGTTCAGTATGTGCATGACACCGATATAAATTGATCTCTTACTGCTTTAATTTGTTTATGTGCATGACATTGATATAAGGTATGCACAAAGTGCTATATATTGTTCAGCATGTGAATGACACTGAGAGAAAGTATGCACTTACTGTTTTAATGTGTTCAGTATGTGAATGACACCGATAAAAAGTATACACAAATTGCTTTAATTTGTTTATGTGCATGACACTGAAATAAAGTATGCATAAACTGCTTTATTTTGTTTATGGTGCATGACACTGATAGAAAGTATGCACGTACTGCTTTAATTTGTTTATGTGCATGACACTGATATAAAGTATGCACAAACTGCTATATTTTGCTTATGTGCATAACACCGATAGAAAGTATGCATAAACTGCTCTAATTTGTTTATGTGCACGACACTGATAGAAAGTATGCACTTACTGCTTTAATTTGTTTATGTGCATGACAGAAAGTATGCACAAACTGCTGTATTGTGTTTATGTGCATGACACCGATATAAAGTATGCACTTACTGCTTTAATTTGTTTATGTGCATGACACCAATAGAAAGTATGCACAAACTGCTGTATTGTGTTTATGTGCATGACACTGGTAGAAAGTATGCATAAACTGCTTTAATTTGTTTATGTGCATGACACCGATAGAAAGTATGCACATACTGCTTTAATTTGTTTATGTGCATGACACTGATAGCAAGTATGCACAAACTGCTGTATTGTGTTCATGTGCATGACACTGGTAGAAAGTATGCATACACTGCTGTATTGTGTTTATGTGCATGGCACCGATAGAAAGTATGCACCAACTGCTTATATTGTCCATGCATGGTGTACGTTTCAAGGCATGGACCAATTAAAGCAGTTTGTGCAAGTCTTGTTGGCTGCGTAAAAATACATTTTGTTGTTTAATTATGTAGTAAATATATTTTAACATAAACTTTCTTTTTTGAAGTGATGTCGAATCAAATACATTGTTTGGCTGATATGTCAACAAGTCACCGCATTATGATTTTTAGAAATAACTCTTTGGCTGTTCGAAAGGAACAACATGGGTATTATCTGACAACAAGTCACCGCATTATGATTTTTAGACAATAACTAGTTGGCTGTTCGAAAGGAACAACATGGGTTTTAGCTGACAACAAGTCCATTCATTTTCAGAAAAATACTCAACAGATCATCCTCTTTCATTGACATTAAATGCGATATGCAAACTAACTACATGTACCAGTATGTGGTGTTCAGAAACGGAGAGCTAACATAGAAAGACATATGCAAAACCACTTTCTAAATTCCAGTATCGTGTATTCAGATTTCGCATACTTAAGCAATTTACTTAATAAGCCCCTTGCTGTAAACGATTATTTCTTAGTGGCATATACACTTATATTAGAAATTAATTATACTGAGCTATATAAATTTGAATGTAAATGTTTAAACGGTCAATTGTAGATGACACCATCACTGTATGTATGTATGTTTATATATGTCTGTATATATATAGGTATATACATTGTGTGACTTCTTACAATCTGTGTAATATTCTGTAAATATTGATTTTCGATTTCCTTATCATTTCATGTATAGAAAGTAGTTGAATTACTTTTGATATAATGAATGTATTCAATTATTTTCAGAACAGAGGGAATTTAGATATTGCATACTACTACTATTACTACTACTACTTCTTCTACTACTACTGAAATTAATACTATTATTACTACCACTACTTCTACTTCTACTATTACTACCACTACTACTTCTACTACTACGTTTATTATGACTACTACTATTTCTACTTATATTACTACTACTTCTAATACTACTTCAACTACTACTTCTACTACAACTACTACTACTACTGATACTACTTCTACTACTATTACTACTACTTATTCTGTTATTATTACCACTATTATTACTACTTATATTACTACTACTACTACTTCTACTACAACTACTACTAATACTACTACTACTACTACTATTACTAGTCCTTCTACATCTACTACAACTACTACTACTAATATTACTACTACTATTACTACAACTACTCCTACTACTACCACTACAACAACTTCTACTAATATTACTGCTACAACAGCTGCATCTGCTAGTACTACTTAAACTACTATAACACTTTCTAATTGTATAATTTCTCCTTGTATCACAGTATTATCACAGTATACTCAGATCAATAATCATTTTATATTATCTGTATTTATTTACATTGTTCATATTGTTTTACCCCTTCCCAAATATAGACGCTTTCGGACGCCTATGCAGCAAACGATTCTTGAAATATTGTAGCAAAAAACAAAAAAGCTCATCACTGCCACACTGTTTTCAAATTAATTAAAAGAAATAAAGAAATTAAATAAAGAGATTTTGTTGAGTATTAAGAGAAATATTGTGCGAGAAAGAAGTGTTCACTCCCTCTTATCTTGTCATCTGGATTATGATTATGTCTGTCGTATGTGGGAAGGAGTTAATTCATTAATCTCCATTGGTAATATTTCAGCAAACAGTTCATATCCAGGTGAGTCAGCTCGTAACAATAGTTGCTTTCCTCCACGCCGGTCTAGAATCTGGTGAGGGGATTACACTTGACGGACTTGTGTTAGGATAAATTAACCAGTAACAGTAGTAGTTCGTGCAGATACCACCATGATATAACATTAAAAATGTTGAAAGTATCATATTCACCTTAACCAACACAACAGGTGACGAAATAGTTATGGTTTATTACACGTTAATAGTTGTGCGTAAAAGTAGGCAGAGTAGCCGGAGTCATGGATATTCCAGCCGGCTGTATTAACAAGCTGGAACAGTCGGAGTCATGGATATTCTAGCCGGCTGTATTAACAAGCTGGAACAGTCAGAGTCCAAAGCATTCCTGCTGTATCGACCAGCTGAAGTACTGACTACTACGGCTCTTATACCAAGACACACAAGACGTCGTCCCAGCTTCCTTGGCCTGGTGGTACAATCAATTCCGAAAAGCTTGACCCGTATGAATGATGTGCACGCACACAGACTAGATTCTTTTGACAATTATGTCAGGATTTTGCTGTCTTCGTGTAGTGATACTCTTGATGTAACCAGTTAGGTCAACAACTATTGAAACCCAAAGCGAGAACATTTGATATGCATGAATGTTCCAATCATCTTTCTACAATAATTGTCATTCAAAATCGAGAGTGTGAATTTTTTTCTGGCTAAAATCCGATTTCGCTTTGCATAACACTGCTGGAACTCGGCAGAAAGGCAACCAGTCCAGCTTTAAGCTAGATTTCGGAATCTTCCCTGAAAATATACAAGGTTGCCATTTAAAACAACTGAAGCATCATAAAGCCAGATTTGGGCTTCCAATTGATTTGTCAACCGGAACGTACTCTGGACATTCTAACTCGGGATTGGTTCAGCATTCGGTTTACCAAAATCGGTGGAACGTCATTTGGTCCAGAGCACTCCTGCTGTATCGACCAGCCGCAGTTCACTACTTCGGCTCTTATATCAAGATACACAATACGTCGTCCCGGCTTCCCTGGCCATGTTGTACACTCGATTCCGAAAAGCTTGACCCTTGTGAATTATGTGCACGCACACTGACTGGGTTCTTTTGACAATTGTGTCAGGATGTTGCTGTCTTCAAGTAGTGATAATCTTGATGTAACCAGTCAACAACTATTGCGAGAATAATTGATGTGCATGAATGTTTCACGCATCTTTCTACAATAATTGACAATCGAGCGTGTGCATTTGTCTACTGGCTAATAATATCCGGCTTCGTTTTGCATCCGGCTGCTGGAACGCGGCAGAACGGCAACCAGTCCAATATTAAGCTAGATTTCGGAGTCTTCCCTGGAAATATACAAGGTTGCCGTTTAAAACATGTAACTGAAGCCTTATGAAGCCATACTTGGGCTTTCGATTGATTTGTCAACCGGAACGTACACTGGACATTCTAACTCGGGCTTGGTTCAGCATTCGGTTTACGCAAATCGGTGGAACGTCATTTGGTACAACTTGAAATCAGTGTAAAGGACTCTCCCCTGAAACATTCCAGGTTGCTGTGTTAAGTATGCAGCTTGAGTAATTTTACGTAGAGTTCGGCTGATGACTTGCCAACAATTCCAAGTTCCGTTGGACATAGGTTTACAGGTACCTAGTGTAACTCATAGAAAGTTATGGGGAGTGCTTATGCCTAATACGTGTCTGGTTGCCGGCTTAATTCGAACAGGACGGATGCAAAGTCTCGACATTCTCGAAATATTCTAAATTCGACTGGGTTACGCAGCCAGATGCCCAACACTTTTGCAACTTGTCATCTGTGTAAGGCGAATTACCATGGCATATGCCAGGAGCCCGGCTCAATTCAGTTTATCAAGCATTTAACGTCGGAAATTGGCTGTTAACCTGCCAAACATCCTTTTAACCTTGTGAAACTCAAAGCAAATATCTGGGGACGGTTCGCTTTAACCTGATATTTGTCAGGTTGCTGGCTAAATAATGTAACTCGAACAAGACGGATGCGAAGTCACCTCTTAGCTTTAATACAATCCAAAGAAAATGTGGGGTCATGTACTACGCAAGAAAGAATTCGCCAGGCAAAAATGGTTACCGTCATTTCGGACAAAATTGGGCACGGACAAACCGGTGTTTAGCATTCTCTACTTTTACTTTCACACAAGGTCAAAATACTAAACGTTATCAAATCAATCATTTCCAGTGGACCCTATACACGTTCTCAGTGCATTTAAACTCAATTTCATATATCCAATACTTACTGGTGATGGTATACAATAATTTCTACACAAACAAAGGTTTATTTAGGGACTACTGTACTGGAGATCACCAAGTCAGCAGATGTATTTAGCGTAATTTGACCTTTCAACTCAAAAGAACAGGATCCTGCTTCAATTTTTGCACATTGTCAAATTCCTACAAAATAGCTTAATTTGATCACCTCTTGCTACATCACATATACAAATACGCTCTTACCTTTGCCTATATATACAAAATAGCATGTACATTTAATAACAACATTTATTTTTATTAAAAATACGACATAACTGGATTCTGCTTCGCATTCAAACTCAAACTCTTCGAAAATAGCTTACACTAAAGCATAATTAATCAGCTCTCGCTTAATCACATATACATAGACGCTGTTGCCAGTTAAACTATAACTTTATTTAAAAAACGACATAATAGGTCATGTTTTGTTTGCCCTATCAACAAGCTTCAATTTGCAAGCATGGTCAAATTCTTACACAATTTCTTAATTAATCCAGGGCCAATCAATTTCATGTAATATGTAATAAAGTGTCCCTGATAAATCCTATTTCGCTACATAATTGTACAAACACAGTTTGTTCTTATATCACATATAATCTATAGCAAATATTCATGTATACAATCTTAGATACCACATATTTTCATCTTTAAACTGTTTTCATATTCTTTAGAAATCGGCCTTTTTGGACAGTAAATCGGGCCTTTTTGGACCATAAATCGGCCTTTTTGGAGCGGCCTTTTGGTAATCGGCCTTACTGGACCTTACATATATGATATAAACACTACAACGGTCTATAAAGACAAGTGTTACTTTTATTTGTAAACTCGTCAAAACTGGGACATATTTCGTATCCCTTATTTCACTTTCACTAACACATAAACATAAGGAAATCTTCTAATAATCAAGAGACATTTAAAAGAAAAAGCAGATTTTTCTGACAGATTATACCGCAAGTGTATTTAGTGTAATTGGGCCTACCTTAAATGTGGAAGTATTACACGATGAATCATGCACACGAAATGTTAAACTTAAACCTGTGATTCTACACGGAATAATTGTTTAACAGGTATGTGTCGTACTTTTATTAAGTTGAAAGATAATGTTTAAAATTGCTATTTAGGTTAGGGTCATATACACAAAGTACAACACAGACACATTGGTCTATGCGTATAAACCGTGGAGGACCGGCTCAAGTCTAAACATGAAAACACATTATTCATCTTACAGTGTGCGAGTTATATATTTGAGAATGTAAAGCCGGCTGATCCGGTTACTCCGGCTTATCTTCGTGCACATCGTGTATATATTAATATCGTTTGCGTTGTTTCTGGTGATTGAAGCCCTTATATATATAAAATGTACTTTTCCATGGTAATATATATATATATATCATGAAATTGATCAATGCATATAGGTCACGGTTGATATATATTTATTCGGATAATAACAGTTGTAGGTCACCATAATAATTATCACCATAAAAGTAACACTGAGAATAGTCATCATCATCATCAATGGCATCATAATTATCATCATCATCATCATCATCATCATCATCATCATCATCATCATCATCATCATTATCATGATCATAATTATCATTAACCATCCCCCTATAAGTATAGTAACACTGAATAAGTCACATCATCATCAAATCATAATCATCATCAAAATCATTGTCATCATCATCAATATAATCATCATCATCTAATCAATATAATTGTCATTACCATAATCATCATCAAATCATCATCAAATCATCATCATCATCATCATCATCATCATCATCATCATCATCATCAAATCTTCATCATCATATTATTATCAATATAATTGTCATTATCATCATCATCAAATCATCATCATCATCATCATCATCACATCAACATCATTGTCATAATTACCATCATTATCATCATCAAATCATCATCATCATCATCATCATCACATCACTATCGATGTCATTATCATCATCGTCATCATCATCATCACATCAATATCATTGTCATTATCATCATCATTAAATCATCATCATCACATCAATATCATTGTCAGTATCATCATCATCATCATTGCAATTATCATCGTCATCATCATCATCATCAAATCATCATCATCATCATCAATTAAGAATCATCATGATGAATTAAGCATCATCATCATCAAAACAATATCATTGCCATTATCATTATCATCATCATCAAACCAGCATTATTGTCATTATCATCAACATCATCATCATCATCAAACCATCATCATCATTATCATCATCATCATTATCATCATCATCATCATAACATTAATAGCATTGTCATACTCATCATCATCATCATCATCATCAAACCATCATCATCATCAAAACATTAAAATCATTGTCATACGCATCATCATCATCATCATCAAAACAATATCATTGTCATCATCATCCTCATCATTGCCATTATCATCTTCATAATCATGAAAACAACATCATC